>CAUYSK010067670.1:0-28263 GCA_963575035.1 Avahi laniger | reverse complement strand
TGGGCAGATATAAAGCAAGTATGTCATTTTTGGTCTTTAGAATCACTTTTTTATTTCCAAGAAGATATAAAATAAAGTGAACAAAAATTTTATAAATTATATTATTAAGAACACTGTACATAAAGAAGTAATTTGTGATGATAACAATAATATAAAGGAGAGATCATGGAGTTTGTATAGAAACAAAGCTTGCGTATGCTTTTTTTAAAAAAATTATTTATTCATTTATTTGTGTGTGTGTGTGTGTGTATGTGTGTTTAGAGACAGAGCCTCACTCTGTCACCCAGGCTGGAGTGCAGTGGCATGATTATAACTTACTACAGCCTCGAACTCCTGTGCTCATGTGATCCTTTCTGCTTCAGCCACCTAAGTAGGCAGAACTACAGGTGTGCTCCATCACACCTGGCTAATTTTTCTATTTTTTTGTAGAGATGAATTCTTGCTATGTTGCCCAGGGTGATCTCAAACTCCTGGCCTCAAGTGATTCTCTTGTCTCAGCCTCTCAAGGTTTGGGGATTACAGATATAAGACACTGTGCCTGACCATGGTGTATGCTTTTAAAGTTAAGTTGGCATCAACCCAAATTAGATTGTTTTAACTTTAGTATGCTAAATATAATACTCATTATAACCACAAAGATAATATGCAGAAACTTTTTCTATTAATAGTCAAATAGTAAATATTTTAGGTCTTGAGTAAAAAATGCTGAAATCACACAGTTTCTGTTGCATATTCTTTTTTTCTCCCTCCCCCTACTTCCTTCTTTCTTCTGCCTTCTTCTTTTTCACTTTAAAAATATAAAAAGTATTCTTAGCTCAAAGGTTATAAAGGAGCAAGCCATGGGACACATTTGGCCCAAGGTCCTTAGTGTTCTGACTCCTAACTTACACCAACCTATGTTATATAAACAAGTAAATCAACTTCAGAGTGTTATATTACATACTCTTGACCAAACACCTAGTTCATGATGGAAAGTGGCCTGGAAGCCAAACTTTCGTCCCCAGAGTTAATGCTCTTTCTAGTGTACCATAAAATATTTATGGTTAAGGATTATGAATCCTTTTGGTATTTCTTTAGATCTACTCTCTTGAAATACTTTATACATCCTTTACAGAATTACTTTCAGCACAGGTATATTTTAGCTAATTGTTGAGCACATTTTCAATCTTTTCATCAGTGATTTGTGGAATGATTTTAACGTCAAGTTTAATTTGGTAGCACAAAAGAATGTTGCCTGCTTAAATCCCTGACATTGTGCAATTCATTTATTTTTTTCTGTGCTAAATTAATTCTTCCCAGAGGTGTTGCCACCGAGCCAAGCTTCATCTACTGAGGTCTTCAAACTTATTCTTCATCAAACTGTTTAAGAGTTATCTTTCTCACTCACTCCTAGTATTTGGAGATTATTCCCAGCAGGCTCAGAAAAGTGCAGTTAGCCTGCGCTGTAGCACAACCTCATGTGCCAACAGTATTTCAATTCCATGTACCAGAATAGTTGGTGTCATTTCCAGACCAAAGCACTAAATTCCCAATGTGAGATTCTTTAGAATTGTCCCCTCTTGCAGCACAAGCAACATTTGAGACTGTGGCTTTTCCCCTGAGTTCCTAAGTAATCATAATGTTATTGCCTAGTCTGTGATGGACATATAGTACATATAAAAAATAAACTTCAGTTCTTTTAAACCAAAGAGATTTGTAAGCCATTTATTTTTTCAGCATAACCTGTTTGTTCTGACTGATATACTTTGATCCAAAACTGTGATTCCAATAAAAAGTGAAGGAAATATTGTAAAGAGTTAATCATGAGTCTGAGGGTTGCAGTTTCTTCTTTATATCTTACTCCTATTTTATAAGTCATCCTCTTGTTTCAGAGGATGACTATAGATGATGAAATGAATCATACATCTGACAGTATAGTAAATAAAAGTTACCAAAATGTCAAAGCTGAGACTGAGGCAGAGGAATTCAGAAATTAAGATATCAGAAAAGAGACTTCTGTTTCTCAGAGCTGAGTTAATGGGTAATATTGCGATTTGATGAGCAAAATGAAAAATTGCTAATTTTCCTGTTTCATACTATAATTATATATGGTAAATCAACTCTACACATTTTTTTCTCTTAAATATTTTCTTATGATATATTGTCTGCATTTTCACAGCCTTTTCTTTAGTATGGACTTCATTATTTATTACATATTACAAGAACCTCCTATTTCATGCCTCCGAATATGTTCAAACTCCTTATTGATTTATTTTCTGTATAAATTCCAGAGCAATCTTGTTAATTTTTATTTCATCTCTGTATTAAAATATTTGAAAGTATTTCCTTTGCCATGATGAAAATAAATCTTCTCATCATTGAGTAAAAGGCAATTCTAGCTTAATCATCAGTGTTTCACAACATTCTTTCTTTATATTAAGTTGTTTGCAGTTACCCCTGACATAGCCCCCTCCATACTTTTATCCATATCCACTTGCCTAGAATAAAATGCCGGAAAGAGATCTTAGAAAATCAAGTCAAGCAAAAGAGATCTTAGTAAATTGTATCAAATTGTATCAAAAAAAACAATGAGAATTTTGGAAACCTGGGACAAACATTACAGAGAATGGTGGAAAAATGAAATATCAAATCAGTTAAATCAGTTAGGAAATGAAATCTACATTCAATTATGGAATCTTTATTTTGGAATTTTTATTTTTATTGTGCACACTACAGCATTGTGTATTTCTTAGTAAGAAAGTAAACTAGTAAGATTTTTGCTTTAGATAATTACCATTGCCAAGTATAGTAGGGTTGGATTGGAGTTTGGAGACACTAGAGACAGGGAAAAGAGAATTCTATGGAATGATCTAAGGCAAAAGTTAATGAGGCTCCAAATGGCAGGGCACAAGGAAGAGTATTGTAAGAAGACAGAAAAATTCAAAATGTAGAATAAATACAATTCAGTAGGTGATAAAAAGTGTTGGATAAAGGATAGGAAGAGCTGTCTATGATTCTTTGGGTTTTAAACCTTAGAAAATTACTATGTGTATTAACATTATCTAAAAGTTGCCACACCAGAAAGTGGTCTGAGAAAAAAAGAGACTTTGTTCATATTGAATTTGAGCAGTGATCTTTGTGACTTGACATTTAAAAAAGTATTTCTTGCTTTATGATTTCAAAATACTCTAATATTAGAAAAGTCACTTTTAGTAAATATCCAGTTAAAATAATAGAAAAAATATTTTACTTAACCTGTCAAAACAATTAAGAAAATTACAATGAAGACATGCAAATTTGAGAGTAACTAATGATTGCTGTTCTAATAGTAATCCATATTGGAGGTAATATAAAAAGTTATAATCCTTTAGAATAGAAATTTGGTAATGTGTTTCAAGATCCAGAAACCCAATAAAACTACATATGTAAGGACTTCCCCAAAACACTGCACACAAAAAAATTAGCAAACAAAGCATTCATCAATTAGCTTTTCTTTTCGTTTTTTTAATCTACAAATATAAGAATGTTCAAGTCTTTACAAACACAGAAAATATTTTTCCTCCAAATATGCTTATTGTTTAATCCAAATAACAGCTTAATGTGGCTTTGAAATATAACAGAGCATTCAAGGTTATTAAAAGCAGAAAACTGATAACGTATGAAAACATCTGAAAATAAAATTATTTATAAAATAAACTGGTATGTCAACAAAAACTAGTAATAGGAGAGTTAGTAATTTAAAAATATGAAACTAATATTAAAAATAATTTCAACAAAAATTGGTAGGAAAGAGTTGGAAAGTAAGTAGTAACTACATGCTGAAGTCTCTTGTCATATGTCTCACCTCACTCCAACCTCTTGCTTCCATTGTGACATTTCCTTTTCTGAGTTTGTGACTCTATTATCTCCCTCTTATGAGGATGCTTATGATCACATGGCTGGATCCACCTAGGTAATAAGGATAATCTTTGATCCCAGAAATCTTAATTTAATCACATCTGAAAAGTCCAAAGGACACGAACCTCTTTGGAGCAGCTGTTATTCAGCCCACCACAAACTAGGGTACCATTAGGTACACTACACACTTATGGAAATTGCAGATGAAGTAACAGAACAGGAAGGATTGATTATAACTGGTGCTTATGTACAATAAACAGAAAAAGGATCACGTAGCATGTTTCAAGATGGTGGCCCAAAGTCCCAAGAAAAGAGTGGCTATGTGGATTTGATTTTCATCTCCAATGAAAGAGATAGTCTTTGAAAGCCCCTTCAGAATATAATGTGATCTAGTATGGAAACATGAAGCAAACAGAAAAAGAGGCTGAGATCACCACAACAGATATCTATAGCATGGTGGTGGGGAGGCAAAGGTTCAGAATTAGAGCCCGGAAGAGAAGGGAAGGAGAAAAGGCTACATCTACATTTTATGTATGAGCCAGACTCCTCAGCAAGGGTCATTGCAGCGGCGGGTTACAGTCTCATGTACAAAAACTCTCTAATGGGAATTAATTGAAAGAAGTTTTTGCTTTGTTGACTTTGATTTATTATTAACAAACTTAATAACAAGTAAAGTAAAATTTGATGTTACTGATTTAGGATTGGTAGCCGTGTGATGCTTGGATTCTCCTGTGCCTGTTTTTTAGAAGTCTGAGATCAAGACTATTTAAGTTGATTGGCATATGCAAGGTAGGAGAGAAGCCAGAAATCAGGACTAAAGATAAGATTTTCTGATATAATAGTATTCAGATCTTTAAAAACAGATTCTTTGGATGTCTTTTAAGTAAAATAGCCATCGTTATTATCTTCATTATCAGTATTTAACAATAACAACAGCATGGCAACTAATGATTATTTCAATATTGGCAATCTTACAAAGGCAGTCACTCTGTTAAAGCAGAAATCTATTTGGAAAATTGTTTGCGGTCAGGAATTTTAGGTGAGGCTGGAATATTTCCCTTTCTTATTTTGATCTAAAAAAAAAAAACATTTCTAATTATTGAATTTCCCAAGTCAATTGTTATACTTAAGTGTTAAATAATATAATTGATTAAAACATTTAAAATAACTTTATGTTGTAAAGGCAAAGCAATTAATATAAGCATGCACACTAACAATAAATATATTTCTTAATATCTACCATGTCTAAACTGATATTTTTTTCAGTATGTCCTGATACGACTTTGAAAATAGACACTCTTCGATCCTGAGGTGTGGAAATGCTAGCATTGGTAAATACGTAAGTAGCAGCCTGGTGAAAATTTAATTAAATGTGTTATCTTCCTATGAACTTATAGGACCTTTGCTTACTGTACGTTGCTACAAAGGACAAATTTTGCCTGACTTAGAATTAATGAGGCAAAGAACGCAGGTGTCTGAAAACTTTATTAGTCACATGTATACTTATTTCACCATGTTTAAAGTGTAAAAGAGATAAGTAACCCTGAGGAAATGGTTTTTGTTAAGTTTGTATATAAAAATGAGGTGTGACTTTCCATCATTTTCTGTGAAAAATTGTATAATATTTTATTCACAATCATTCAGGAAATAACCTGCAAGAGAAATTTTGTATCTACAATACAAAATATATATATTAATGAAAAATACACTTGTGTTAATGTATTTATAATACATTTAAGCTCATTTATTTTAAATTATTATTTATATTAACTTAAATTAGAATTTCAAATGTTCATTATATTTATTAAAATTCAGACAAATTTTTTAGTAAAATATTTCTTTAACTTGCTGTCTCTTTCTTTTAATTTTTCTTATTTTCCTTTCTTTCCAGGAAAGAAGAGTGAAAGGGGGTCTAAATTTGTCATAAAACATCCCAGTGAAGTTAAATAATTTTAAAATGATGTAATAAAACAGCATTTTTTTTTCAAATTTCACATTTATCTTAGGGTCTGATATTATTTGGAACACACAAGAGTTCTCCTTATTTGTCTTACGGTATTCCCCAATTAACAAAATCTGTTATTTTAGGTAAGATTCTGGGGTAACATTCAGGACTGTGTTGTCAAATAAGACTTGAATTAAAGATCTTTTTTTTTCTTTTTCTTTTTTCTCTCTCTCACTTTTTTAATATATATGAAGGAGGTTGTGAGGAGAAGTGTTCAGTTGCCTTGTTTGTTTTTGTTGAGACAGAGTCTCACTCTGCTGCCCTGGGGGCAGAGTGCAGTGGTGTCATAGCTCACTGCAACCTCCAACACCTGCCTTCCAAGCGATCCTTCTGCCTCTGTCTCTTGAGTAGCTCGAATTACAGGCACAGGCAATGCCCGGCTTTTTTTTTTTTTTTTTTTCTTTCTTCGTTTTTGGTAGAAATGTGGTCTCACTTTTGCTCAGGCTGGTCTCTAACTCCTGAGCTCAAGCAATCTTCCTGTCTCCATCTCCCAGAGTGCTAGGACTACAGGCATGAGCCACCACACGCGGCTTAAAGATCTTAATATCACCTGTTATCAAATGCTTAAATAATTTTGAGATTAAAAGTGATCAAGAGGCACAGAAGAAGCAGAAAGAGATCTGAGACAACTAGAACAACTCCTTATCTTTCTGCACTAGCCATGCCTTTCTGGCCCAGAACGACATATAAGGTCCCCAAGTGAAGCTCTGTGGGATCATCTCGCACAGCGGGCAGGGTTCAAATTGTGAAATATCCCCATTTTATAACAGAATGTTAAAAACCTTACCCTGCCTCATAAATACATGAATTCTGGGTCTATTAACTACAGGTATTCTTTAGTCAAAGGCATCTTGCTAAAATATTTTGTAACTTCAAACTCTTGCAAAGATCCTTAGTTTAATTACTCACAGACCTGGTTGACACAACCCTTCAGAGCAGGTCACCAGCCTTCTTTTATTTTCCCAAAGGCATCCCCCAGTCAAGAAAGTCCAGTAGTAGGGCTGCTATTTCAACTCCTTCCTCTTCAGGCTTATTTGGTCATGAAATCATCAAATTTGAAGGAAGACCGATTATGAGATAATCCACTATAGAGTCCCGAAAGAAAATCTGCTAATGTGAAGACAAAAAGGAGCCAACTTTCAGTTTACAATAAAGTCTGGCTCATTATTAACCCTCTTAATACTCTATTTTTTTTATTTATAAAATAAAAATAGGTAGGTAGGCAGCCTTAGGAAAATAAATTCAAAACAACAGAAGAAGAAAATAAAAATACAGACAAAAAAACAATACAAATGGCTCTGGTAACCACCAAACTAATTTTATCAACCAAAACACCAAAGAAACAAAATTGATGACAGGTAAAGACCTTTGAAAAATTGGTTTGACTGGAATAAGTAGTATGGTAGGAAGCTTTCTTAAGGAGAAAAGTCATTGGAAGACATTTTTTTCTCTTATCAGCAAGAAAAGCTACTTTTCATCTTTAAATCCCAGAAATCCATGTAAGAAGAGTCAATCAAAAGCAAGAACTGTCTGGAATTTGCAAAATATTTTGATATTATATTTCTCAATTTTTAGAGTTCTAATTATCAACAATAATTGGGTTTGAGGTCTTTCTCTATAGTCAAGCAAGTAGAAAGCACTTCACATTTGTGATTAAAGACTGTTTTATAACTTCTGTGAAATTCAACCTTCCCGGAACCATTATTTGTTTTTTGACCTTAACAATTACAACAGCTGAGCAGGTAAGAGGATAATTGTTTGGTCAACTTGTTCTCTGTTTATTTTATTTTAAAAGGACATGTTCTACATTCTGACATATCTTTAACTTTAATGTGAAATAGAGCTTTTGTACTATAATTTGATGAGGTAATATGTCTCACCCCCAAGAGAGCAAAATTAGAATATCATTTTTATGATTTGGATGATTTTACTTCACAATTTTATCAACTTATGCATTTTATTTTCATTCTATTATAAAATCGGCTTTTTACTATAGATTAGAAATAGTGTATTTTCTTGACAGAGAAATATATCTCGGGATATGTTATGTTAATTTTGAGTCTTTATTAACATCTAAAGAGACATGCAGAATTTTTTCGAATATGAACTATAATTTGTAGTAAAAGATTATTTTCTTTCATGTAGTATGGAACAAAAATCTGTAAGCTAATAAGCTCTTTTCAGCATACCTATGTCAATTAATTATAAAAGTGGAAATTATTAGTTATGCTGTGTAGGAGGTACTGTACTAAGTTTTTTACATTTATTATCTCTTGTTTATACCACTAAAATTTCTCAAACTTCAGTACTGCTTAGGTCTTTTTTACAAGAAAATAATTGTGGACACTGACTATAAGTAAGAATATTTTATTAAGATGATGTTTCTATAAATAGCATGTCAAGGTAAAATTCCTTGTCATTATAGTTTTTTTACAGTTATAAAAATGAGAAAAGTTATTTATAAGTACCCAAAATTAAGCTAATAAGAATATTAAAAGGTGATCGATTATGTTATTTTCATAAAACCACCAATTAAGTTGTATTTTTACTCTGTTCTTGTATTTTGACTTATATCAGTGAAGAAAACGTATATTGAAAGAGAATGATGTATAAAATGGTATAAATATCAAATCTTTGTTATTAGCTCAGAATAACTAGACTACATTCACAAAGTATAATGATAAATATCAATTTTAATGAGATGTCACTGACTCATTATTAACAGTCTAAATGATACTATAAAGCTTAGAAGTATAGCATTATAAAAATATGCCAAGCACGTTATATCTAATTATTACTAGAAATGAAAAAGATGATTGTTTCAAAGTTTAGACTTGAAAATATTTTATCTACAATGCATTTAGTTAATACTTTAATATTATTTTGTATTCTGTTTTATGAGTTCTTTTGAGTTAGTAATGCCTACACATCATGTGTCATGAAATGTCTTAAATCTCTCATATTTTCTTCTATCCAACTTCTGAAAAAAATTGCTCATATAACACAGTAAGATGTCATTTTGGACAAATACAGAGGGGTACACTGTATTTAAATATGCTAGAATATATTTCATTTTGGGTTGTTATCATAGAAACAGATTGCAGATTATGCTGGGGGTTTTTTTGTTTATTTGTTTTTTTATAGATAACACATAAGTATATCTAAGTTTAGGAAAACTTACATTTCACCTTGATGGCTGAGATTACTTGAGAAAAGAGTGATTAAAATGTAAAAAGACATAGTATTAGGACACCTTTGTACTATCTAAAGAATAAAAATTCCTTTTTAAAAAAATATATTTATACCTTTTCTATTGGTCTTTATGATATTTAGCATTTCAGAATTCTAGAATTTTCTCTCTGCATAAATGTCGTATATATTTTCCCATATAGTCTATTGTAAAAGTGGCATATAGGTAGATAATGCCTTTATATTGGTGGTTAAACAGATAATAACAATTCTTGGAGCAATTCTGGTGGTGGTGAAACAACATTATATAATGTTAGGAGCTAAATATATGCAAAATAATGAAGAAATAAGAAATAGCAACGTTGCCTTCGCATTTAACTAATTTTGCTCGTGTAGCCTAGTGTTGCGTGTATTCAAATAAATCAGGCTGGAATTTTAGTTACACCACTTAGAAACACTGTGACTTTGAGGAATTTCCTTAATCAACCTGAGCCTCAATTTCTCCACATATAATATATATAATAATACTCAATATGACTATTTTGAAAAATAAAATGGTTGACAACTATACTGTACTTAACCCAGGGTACTACATGACCCAGAGTAGGCATTCATTAAATGGGTGTCCTTGCTGTTATTAGAAACTGAATTAGTGCCTGGTCCTGTGAGACAAAGTGACTTTCAGTCTTCTTTTTGGTTACTGGGGAGGGGGTGATTAGAGTGGGAGGAAGAGAACTGCTTTATCACATTTATAAATAACTTTCTACAAAAAGTTTAGTGTAGTTAGTTGTTTAGACCTTTGGAGTCATTTTCCCATGGAAACAATGCTATAAATGATAGTTAGGTTCTCAGACAAGCCCACAGAGCTCTATTTAGACCACAACGTAGTTGAAACATGTATAATTGCCAAGGAAAATAGTAGGAAAATAATACTGTTGCAATAATACCGATTAAACAAAACAGAGAAAAAATAGAATAAAAATTAGTTCTTTATATTGAATTCTTGGGCTGACTAAAAATAGTTAATTAACAGATGAAGCAATGGTCACCCACAACTTCTATAGAAATTCTGAGGGTCAATTTATGGCATTTTCAGAGGCTTTAGAAAATGATTAAGCTGGTCTTTAAAACTAAGTTGACTTCATTTTGTTTTCTTTTTTCTCCTTTCTATTCTTGCTTTAAATACAGTAAGGAAAGAATGAAGAAAATAAAAAATGAATATGGAGAAAAATATTCTTCTGATTTTGAAAGAGTGAGAGAGAGTTCAGAATAGAATAGAATAGAGAAGAAATGGTAAATTATTGAAGAGGGGATTGGAAGTTTATTGAGAAAGGAAAAGGGAGGGAGAAAAAATGGCCGAATGAGAGGCAGAAAGAGCAACAGAGGAAAAGTGAAGAAGGAAGAGAGGAGTGGGAATTGTTGAAGAGTTTTAAGCAATGTAGGATATGGGAAAAATAAAGAGAATCAATCTACAGTGTAAGGATCTGATTGCAATATGAAGCAGCCTGCTGCAAGCATGAGGTTTTATTAATATCTTAAAAGTTCTAAAAATTTACAATAATTTTGCATTTTACAAGAAAAAAATGAACAAATTGAAAATCACTTTTCTTAGGCTTATAAAAGAATTGAAGTCACATGGGAAGCTGTCACCTAGAAATATGAAATACAGGAGAACCCAGAGAATCAAAGCCCAGATCAACTTACTTAGAGCTGAAGCCTCTGGAGCCATCAACAGGTAGGAACACTTACACGGTAATTTTGACAAATTGCTGGAGGCAGAGTGAGAAATTTTGGAGGACTCAGTTTTAGCTCCCCCTCACTTTTGTGTGTTTACCTCCAGAAATTCTACTGTGTGTTCCACGTGAAGATCCTAGAAAAATCTTCTTATGTTTCCTGTTTGGGGTGGGAAGGGGGATAGAAGATATGTAAACATTTTGAAATACATCTAGAGAAATCCATCCAGAGCATTCTATATAACAAAAATCCATTCTGAAAGGGAAGCAACTTTACAAAAGCATTATCTAACCATGAATGGTATATTACCCAACTTCAAGTCCTCTAGTCTTCCTGTCCCACCTAAGATGAGGGGGAAAATCCTAAGAAAACTTTCTAATGGTTACAGCCTCAGGGACTTAGACCTACTAAGGTACTGAGATTTAATTGTAAGATATGAAACACTTCCCCTTCCTGGTATCATCATGGCTTCAGTGTAATAACAGCGGATTATGATGAAAAGAGCTGCACTGCAGCTCTTGTATAGTTAAGGAATATATAGTTAAGGAACTATATACTCTTATATAGTTAAGGAATTCTTTAAAAAATCCAAAGACAAAAAGGAAAGTAAAACAAAAAAAGCAAAAAAAAGCAAGGACTTTGGGGGAAAGTGGAGTCTCTGACACCTACAGCTATAGCAAATATTAAACATAGCCATGTTCTTCTCTAGATTATCACTAAAACCTCACATTAAAAGCCCATTTACATCAGTTTTTATTACCCCATACATTATGTGTCGTTTTCAACAAAAAATTATAAGGTATGCTAAAAGACAATTAAAAACAAAGTCTGAAAAGACAAAACAAACATCAAAACCAGACCCAGTTATTACACAAATTTAGAATCCTCAGATAGAGAATTTAAAATAAACATGATTGATATTTTAAGGGCTCTAATGGAAAAATTAGACAACATGCAAAACAGATGGGTAATGTAAGCAGAGAGATGAAAATTCTAACAAAGAATCAAAAGGAAATAATAGAAATTATTAACACCGTAACAAAATGAAGAGGGCATTTGATGGGTTCATCAGTAGAGCAGACACAGCAAAGAACAAATCTGGGATCTGGGAGACAACTGAAACATAAAGAGAAAAGAATGAATCAGAAAACCTTATGTTTTAGTATCATGTACATTTTAATATTATGTACATTATAATATCAGAAGTAAAAGAAAGAGAGAAAAAAACAGAAGAAATATTTTAAACAATTATTAGGGAAGTAGCCTTAGCCAGACCCCTAGGGAGATGGAATGGAATGCAAACAAGGAGCTTGAATTTCTTTTCCCCTCTGATAGGGACATAGTGTACCCCTCCCTCTCTCCTGGTAAGGATGGAGCTGAAGGATGTACGTGACTGGGGCAGGAGTCCTAGGAGCTGGTTGTTTGAAAAGGAATTTATTACAAGCAGCTGTTCTGGCCCACTTACTCCCTCCGGAAAAACCCTCTATAAAACCCACCACTCTACCCTTCCTGGGGTGGGTGCTTTTTTCAGCCTCCACTCATCTGCACCCAGATACTCAAAATAAACAGCATTTCGCTACACATGAGGCTTCGTGTGTCTCTCTCTCGGCTCCAGACCTAACAGCAATGATGACTGCGAACTTTCCAAAATTAATGACAGACATCAAAACACAGATACAGAAAGCTCAGGGAACAGCAAGCAGGATAAATATTGAACAATCTGCACTTAGGTATATTATGATCAAATAGTTGAAAACCAAAAACAAAGTAAATTGTGAACGAAGCCAGAGTAAAAAACAAAACTGACCAACCAACGAAAACTTACCTATAGAAGAACAAGGGTAAGAATTACATTGGCCTTTTCCTTGTGAACCATATAATCAAGAATAGAGGGCAATATTTAGTTTTGAAAGGAGAAAACACCAACCTGGATTCTATATCCAGCTATCATATTTTTCTCCAATTTGGTCTTGAGATCTCTGTCTCCGGAAAGTGGTTATAAATTCTAGTCCTGCTCTGATAAGGATCCAGCGGAGATACTTGTGAATATTTATAATGTGCTTTCCATGTGATACTTCTTTATTTTGGTGAATAGCCTAATGCCTAAGTGTCTGACCCATGACCATGTGTCCCTCTGATAGAAAACTTGTTTATACTGGCAGACACACTTGTTCCTCTTGTGTGACCTATGTCCAATTTATTGCTAGCAAGGTAGTCACTTCCTAGGAGAGTTAGGTTTTGGTGTGTGGGTCAGGTGAGGCAGAGAGGAGGAAGCACAGTAAAACACATGAAATAGCAGAAGCGATTTTACTACTTACAGATTCCAGAGAGAAGAGGGCAGCATGGCTCACAGGGCCAGCAGGAAGTGGGAGCCATCCAGGACACATGCATTCGATTAGCGGGTGAGGAGCAAGTGACAGACCTGTGGGCCAAAGGCTTTATTGGGGTCCTGGGCATTCCTCAAGGAGGTTCTCTATGGAAAATTCTAATTGGTAGGTTTAGAACAAGTAGGCCTAAGCTTTGTGGAGTCATGCCGTGGCTGAGAGGTGGTCACTGCAGTATATCTGGACATTGCACGCAGGGTGCAGAGGTCAATGGGGTAACTCTACCAGGTTTCAGCTTTCTCATAGGAAGGTCACCAGCAGGTCATTGTATAAGACAGATATCTAGATAGACCACATTGAGTAACTGGGAGGAGGTGGAGAACTGGAAACTGTGTCAAGGGTAACTAAGTGGTTATTCTCATATGAGAAAGTCCAATTTATATTTAAAATGGATGCCAAAGCAACATTAACTTATAAGAATTGACTACAGCAGCAAAATTATTTTTCAAAAGTGAAAGAGACAAAAATATTTTCAGATAAAAACTAAGGAAATTTATCAATAGTAAACCTGCCTTGCAAGAAATACTAAAAGAAGTTCCTTAGAGAGATGGAAATGATACAGATCAGAAAATCATATCTACATAAAGAGAAGAGTGTCGAAGACAGACTACATTAAGGTTGTAAGGTACCTGCACTTTCCGTAAAGTGTTATTTGCAAGTGGCCTTAGATTAGTTGTAAAGATTTGTTGCAAATTTTAGGGCTACCATTAAGATGAAATGTAAAAGAAGTGTAATTGATATGCTAAGGGAAGAGAGAAAAAGATATCATATAAAATCCTCAATTATAACCAGAGCAGTCAGAAAAATAAGAGGGAATATAGAAAAAGAAACAGAGAACATATGTAATAAATAGAAAATAGAAACAAAGTAGATATTAACCAAGCTATATAAACAATCAATCACTTTAAATATGAATGGCCTAAATACAATAATTAAAAGACAGAGACAAAGTAAATAAATAAATAAAACTTAACTATACATTGTCTATAAGAAACCTTCTTTGAATATGAAAATCAAGATAGGTTAAAAGTAAAAGTATGAAAACTCATAACATGCCAACATTAACCAAAAGAGAGTGGGAAAAGCTATATTAATTTCAGAAAAATGGACATCAGAGCAAAGAAAATTATTAGAGGTAAGAGAAGCATTGCATAGTGATAAAACATATAACAATCTTTAATATATGTACACCAAACAATAGAGTATCAAATTATGTGAAGCAATAACTGATAGAAGTGCAAAGAAAAATAATATTATAGAATCCACTATTGTAATTGGAGATTCTAATATCCTTCCTTCTTTCAATATCTGATATTCAGTAGATAAAAAAACAGTAAGAATATAAGGTGCCCCAGACAACCCCATTAATCAACTGGATATAACTGACATTTATAAAAGGCTTTATCCAACAGAAGCAGAATACACACTCTTCTCAAACTCTAATGAAACATTTTCGAAGATAAAATACGTTCTGGGCCAATCACACTTTATCAAACTTTAACAAGAGAAATCATACAGAAATTAATAACATTAAAATAGTTTTAGAATCCAAAAGTGCTTGGAGATTAAACAACACATATTTAATAACACAGAGATCATAAAAAAAGTACTTTTGAAATACTTTAAACTAAATATAAATGAAAATGCAACCTACAAAATTTGGAAGAGGTAGGAAAAGTAGTGACTAGAGAGAAATTTATAGTATTGAATGCACATGTTAGAAAAAAAAATGATCTAATAATGATCAATAATCTAAGTTTCCACCTTAGGAAACTAGAGAAAGAAGAAGGATAAATGCCTAAACTAAGCAGAAGAGGAAATCAAATATTAGACCAAAAAAATTAAAAAATATTTGAAACTGAAAACAGAAAATAAATACAAAACTACAAAACTCCAATGAAAGGACTCAAAGAAGAATTAAATGTAGGTATATGTATTAGAAGACTTAATATTGTCAGGATGACAATTATTCCAATTTGATGATGTAATCTCAGTCAAATCCAAACAAGCTATTTTACGAATGTTGACAAACTGATTTTAAAACATATATGGAAAATCAAAGATCCAGAATAGTCAACACAATACTGAAGATTTCATTAGTTTGATGACTGATATTATTCTACCATAAGATTTATGATAAAGTGATCAAAACAGTATAGTTTTAGTGAAAGAATAGGCTTGTGAATACATCAATGGAACAGAATAAAGAGCCCAGAAATAGACACACATGAATATAGCCAAGGGGTCTTTGACCAAGGAATAAAGGCATTCAGTGGGGAATAGGATCTTTTCAACAAATGATACTGAAAAATTGATCTAGTATAAAAAAAACCTTTGACAGAGTCTTTACATTTTTTACAAAAATTATCTCAAAATGTATCATAGACCTTCAGGTAAAATGCATAAATATTAAACTTCTAGAAGATAAAAGAGAAAAAATCTAGGTAATCTTGGACTTGGCAATGAAGTTTTAGATACAATACAAAAATCACAAAAAAACTCCAAAACTGATAACTTGGACTTTGTTAAAATAAAAATCATCTGCTCTACAAAAGACAATGTTAGGAGAATGAAAAGACAAGCCACATAATGGGATAAAATATTTGCAAAACACATATCTGACAAACAGCTTGTATCCAAAATACTCTTTAATAACTCTTAAACTAAATAATAAGAAAGCAACCCAATTAAAAAATCGAGAAAAACCTGAACAGACATCTCACCAAAGAAGATACACAGATGTCAAATAGATATATTAAAAGGTACTCAACATCATTTTTCATTAAGGAATTACAAATTAAAAAGAGATACTCATACATGCCTATAAGAATGGCTAAAATCCAAAACATTGAAAATATCAAATGCTGGCCAGGATGTGGAGTAACAGGCATGCCGTTCACTGCAGCAGGAATGCAAAATGATATATCCACTTTGGAAGACAGTGTGGCTGTTTCTTACTATAGAGGTTATAGGGGTTTGGGGATGACACAAAAAAAGATATATGATCATGAGAGGCAGTAATACACAACAATTTTATTGGGTAGACAAGGTTGCATGGAAGGAAGCTACGATCCAGTAGTGAGCAGAACAAGGGCACTCCCAGGGGAGACAAGGATTAGGAAGGGAATTTACATGTCTAGATGTCTAGATGATGTCTCAGCAGCACAGCCAGCTATTTCTGGGTTAGAGAACTCTGATGGATAGTAATGGTGTGGGGTCTTATAACACAAGGCTCTATTTTACCAATGGACAATGGATATGAGATAATTTTCATGGAGTATGCAAAGCAGGAAAGCTCTAAATGTCTAAAAATTTGCTTGTTTAGGTTGAGTTTAGAGCTGGTGGGCTTCTGAGCTAATGGATCTTATCCTATAGCAAAGAAATAAACAACTCAGGGGATGCCAATATACAAAGGCCATCTTTAGCTCATTTATGTAACACTTTTAAAGCTAAATATAATATTACCATATGATCTAGTAAGTAGTCATGTTCCTGTATTTGATAAATTGCATTGAAAACTTATGTCTACACAAAAACCTGCACATGAATGTGTATAGCAATGTTATTCATAATTGCTACAAACTGGAAGCGTGGAAGATGTTTTGCAATATGTGAATGGATAGACACAATGTGTTCTATTCATAAAATGAAATATTATTTAGCAAAAAAAAGTGAGCTGTCAATCCATAAAAAGACATCAGTTAGGAGATTTGGAATCCCAAGAAAGAATGTAGACAATGAAAAAAATATCTAACTCTATTCCAAATATATGAAATAACATCACTGGAGGGGGTGGGGAGAATGTGACATATAAAAGTTTGGAAATAAATTGAGTCTGTAAGTCTAAAGGCAAAAGGAGCTGCACATAAGAATTGTCTAATTAATGAAGTTATTTCCCACAGGCATACAAGTTAACAATCCATATACTGCTAAACATGTATACTGGAATTAAATTAAGTAAATGGATGCCACAAAGAAAATGAAGCAGGGTAATAATATAGACAGTGAATGGACTAGGGTGTTTTAGATATGATCATCAGGAACAAATCTCTAAAAAAAATGATATTTAAGAAAGATTATAAATAATTAAAGAAATTAACCTTGCAAAGATTTTGAGAAAGAACATCCCAGACAAAGGAAATAGAAAAATGTAAAATTTGTAAAAATAGGAGCTAACTTTGCCAAATCCAGGAGTAATAAGAAGACTGATGTGATTAGAACATTGTGAATTACATGTTAGAGGAGAGTTTGAGTTCACAAGCTCAGTGTGTAGCTAATTGTTAGACAATGTAGGGCTTTGTACACCACAGGGAAGTCTCTGCGTTGTATTCTTAGCAAGAAAGCATTCAGGATTAACAGCAAAGAAGTGAGATAATTTGACAAATATTTAAAAAGATACACTGACTGGTGCATGGGTTACAGATTATAGTGAAACAAGAAGGGACTGAGCAACTTAATGTTTAATTTTCTTAAAATTGTAATTAATTTATGTTCATATGTAAAAACCAGTACTCGATTCAGTTATCATAAAAACTTTCCAGTATGTTTGGAACAACTTGGGTCATGTGGATCTACTTTTGCAACTGTCAATTTGATGAAATCGAAATACAGATTATTTCTCATGGAAAAAAAAAAAAGGGATATAAGGTGACCTAATGAGCATTATTAAAGAAATCAAGGTGATAGCTGGTAGTAGTAGATACAGTATAATAGAATTGGAATGAATAAGAAGTTGTTAAATTCTGGATTTATTTCTGAAAGAATAGTCAAAATATTTTGCTCAAGTATCAGATGTAGTAATACAAGAAAGGTGAGTCCAATTTGTTTTGGCCTGAACAACTGGATAAACATACTTGGTAACTATTGTGATGAAGAAGACAGTGGGAATAAAAGAAATGTTCTCATAGGGACAGTTATCAAGTGTTCTGTTTCGAATATATGCTTTGCTATTTTAGATGTCTATTAAACATGATCAAGATGTCAAGAAGGTAACTGGTGGTTGAGTCTTGAGCTCAGGAGAGAGCTTGGGCCTGAAAATATAAATACAGGGATATTATCAGCCAGTGGACTACATTTAAAGCCATGGAAATGGGTAAATTAACCCACTATAAGATTACAGAAGGAAAAAAGAAAATGACTTAGCTCTACATAGTAAATTCCTCAAAATGTACAGATTGATGGGAGAAGTTGCCACAAAAGGATTAAGGAAGAAATTGCCACTGATATAGAAAAAATTTAAAAAAATAAGCATGGTATTATGTAAGGTTTGATGAAGGAGGAAGAGGTCAAATGGTTGGGGAAGTAGAATACATAGAACTATTAGACATGTCAATGTGACCTTCAGTAGAGTGAAAGAAAAGAAAACGAAAATAATGTTCACTGAAGAGATTATAATCTATGCACTGTTCTAAGTACTCTTCATGTATTATGTCATCTAATCTGATTATTATCCTGATTTTACGCATGAGAAAACTGAGGCATTGAGTGAATCACTTAAATTGATTTCTGATGTAAAAAAAAAATTATAGAGCATTTCTCATGTGCCAGCAACTTTGATAGCCTTAAGTGACAAGATCAATAGGTTAGAATAACTGCCTCAAGGAGCTCAACATTTAGGAGGCAGAAAAACTAATAAATAGCCATGGCAAAGTGTTATACATGAAGAAACTGTTACATGAAAAAGGAAAAGAGAGTATTTTATTTCCCCAGGCTGTTATGAGACACGTAGTCTTTGAGGGACATTTGGTGAGACTTGAAGTCTTAATTGAGCACCTGGAAGTAGCCCATTGCAGGATAAGAACAGTTTCACAAATTAATGTCAGGACGAGCAGTCATGGGGGAAACAAGGCAAAGACAAAGAGTTGCGCAAGGGCATGGCATTATCGAATAACAGTTCAGAGAGGACCACCAGGTTCTTGTGGATGAGGCAGGCATTTGAGAATGAGAAAGACAGGCAGTGATGACAGTGCATCCAACTTTATCTCATAGAAAATGTGGAGCAAAGTAGAGAATTATGTTTTTAAAAGAAAAATTTTACAAGTATAAGGATGGAGGAGTATGGAAAGAGACGATGGAGGAAACCAAGTAGGTCAAAGGAAGTATACCTCTATTTCATTTTCAAAACTCTCTCAAGTTTCTTTCCCTGTCTAAAAATATCTATTTCCTCCCTTTTTTCTGATTAAAATGTTTCTGACTTCTGAAGATTAATCTTTCTATGTTATTCTTTCCAGCTACAAAATCTCTCTCCTTGAGATAAGATACTTTAGCGGTGATCCATAGAGTTTGTAAGTGCTTTCTTGCTATTTTATAAGCATGCATTGGGGTTTTTTTCCATTTGACTCCAAGTCATTGAAGGTAAAACCATTTCTGTCTTTCCAAAATTATCTGTTACATTCAAAGGACATAACTGCTAACAAATAAGCAATTGTTGTTGACTTCCAAATTTAAATCTCCAGCCTGGACTTTTCCCCTAAACTGCAGACTCATGTATTCAACTACCTACTGGACATCTCTCCACTTGATGTTCAACAGAGATCTAAAATTTAGCGTGTAGAGATGGAACTCATACTATTCCTTTCCAAACTGATCTCCCATTGGTATTTGCCATCCTGTTTAATGGCAACTCTATTGTTCCAATTGCTCAGGCCATAAAATTTGTAGCTTTCATTGACTCATTACCTTTTTTTAAAATATTCTACGTATAATTCATTAACAAATTCTGTCAGCTTTACTATCCACATTTATCCAGAACCTGTGTACTCCTCCCTGCCTCTATTACTACCTTCATCGCTCCACCTCTAGTCCAAGCTACATCACTCACACTTTGAATTTTTGATAGTCTCGTTAATGATTTTTCTGCTTCTTGTTTATGTACATTCCCAACAATATGTGTATGCCCAAGAATAGCTAGAATGACACTGTTCAAATGGAAGGTGGTTTATGTTGGTTCTCTGTTAATTTCAGTGGTTTCTCATCTAAATCAGAATAAATGCCCAAGTCTGCATAATGACATTCAAGGTCCTACATGAAGTGGACCCTGTTATTCTTGTGTCTACTCTCTGGCTCTGTTTTCTGATGATTCAGATTTAGTCACAGGGGCACTGGACTTTCTAGAGCATCCTAGACAGTCTCCTAGAGAACACTATAGCCTTTTTTCTTCCCTCCACATGGAATGCTCTTTCCCAGTAATTCCATGGCCTGCTGATTCACCAGCTTCATCTCTTTGCTCAAATGTCACCTCTCAGTGAATTCTTCCTGGAAAATACTATATCAGCTGCAATGCTCTTATCTTTAAAACTTCATTTTTTTTTAGTTCTTCTCATTATCCAACATAATTTATATCTATCTATTCATCTTTTTACCATTACTAGGAAGAAAGCTCTATAAAGGATACAATGTACTCACCATTCCTAGAAGATTCCCTGGCACTTAATAGACATTCAAAAATTATTTCTTGAATGAAAGATTAAGTGAAATCATCAAAGGTAAATTGTTGAGTTCATTGAAAACAGAGTAAATCTGATATCCTGACATATCTTGTCTCAGTTAATGAGACCCATTAAATCGTGGCACTTTGTCACTGTAATAAAATTGTTTCATGTTAAGTATGTGAATTGAACATTTGTCTAGAGAGAAACTTCTAGAATAAAGAATAAGCTTCTGCTCAAATATAAGTAGCTTCAGGTTTCAAAATGATGGGATGTGTCTTTTTTTCTGAGCAAGAGTACTGAAACAATCTCAGCAGGAGGATGGATTAGTGTGATTTTTTAAAAAAAGGAAAGCTGCAAGAGAGACATTCACTTATTTCTGTTTTATTGTTGACTCCAACATAGCAGAATCATTTTTTCTCATTTCCGATTCTTTCTAACTTAGCTAATTTGCTGAACTCTCTCCAGTTACTGATGCCTCCTTACCAATCTGACAAGCTGACCCCCTGCCTAGAGAATCTGTACTCTTCACAAGCCATTTTTTCTTTCCCTACTTCTACCTGATTTTTTTTATACTTCCCTTCTGTCAAGTTTCACAACACCTATTTCATTCTTGCAGAAATTCTCTGCGCCATCCAGTCCACTAAACATTACTTTAATGTCATCTTTTTAAAGTTCACATCTAAGATGGCTACTGTTCTCTGGAAAACATCTTCTTTCTCTTACATATAAAATAGTGAGTTTGCTTATCTCTGAAAAGCCAGGTCATATATTACCTCCTCTCTGTGCTTTTCCCTAACCCATCTGACCTTAATTCCCTACCCTAAACTCTTTTTTTATCTGTCTTCCCATCATAGTTTATTAATACTTCAATTCTAACATCTCTCTTATTATAGTACTTGTTTCTGTTTCTGTCATCCCAGATATGTAGAGGAATCTTTGAAAGAATAATTTAAGTCATTTTCACTTTTGCATCATATTTTCTGGCATTGAGCAACTACTAAAAATGAAAATGTTTTTACACTACATGCTTTCAATTCATAAAAAAGATTACAGCTAAGATTAGGTTAGAGCCCAATCATTTTATACAAGTTAAATCTGATTAACATTAACATAGAAGTTCGTTTGGAAATTCGGCATATTACTGTCATTTTCATTTTATACCATTACAATTCTTAATTTTCCTATAGATATAAAAGGGAAGGAGGAAGAAAAGAGGGAAGAAAAGAAGGAAAGAATGAATGAAAGGATAAAGAAGGAAAAGAAAGAAAGAAAAGAAAAGGAGAAAGGGAGGAAGAAAGCAGCATAGATAATTGTCAAATTTGTAAAGATTACCTGAAATAGAATTCTAATACTTTATTGCTTTGCCTTTTACCTATATTCCCCTGAAATTACCTTCTCTAGGCATTTACTTTTGTATTCACTAGTTTCTTTAGATGTCTGCTCCTTTTTTTCAAATTTGAGCTGTCAAAATTTCATTCTATTTTAGATAATTATAAAAATAAAACTGTCCTGGTTTAAGCTTTTGTTAACTAACTCATTTACCAGTTCTCAACATAGTAAAAGTAGAGTATGATGGTAGCTCTTCCTAGATCTTTTTTCCTATGTTCTTTGTTCATGGCAAAGAGAAGCAACATACAGACTTACATTCTCACTTGGAAAATTAATGCCAAGAAACAACTTGTATACAATGTTTACAGTATTTTTCCCATAGTCATGAATAAATATTGATTGGTGGAAATGGTACAATATAAATAGCAATGAATTTTAAAAAAACAATTGGCAGTATCTATCAGAATTAAAAATATATTAAATATTTATTACTATTTCTGGAAATCCCACACATAAGATCTATCTTCTAGATTTATCTGCATACTTATGACATGAGAGAAATAAAATGACATGTGTCCACTGATGACACTGCAGTATTTTTGTAATGGTAACATATTAAAACTATCCCAAGGACCATTAGTTGGGGAGGCCAGAGTTAAATGAACTATAATTTTATCCTCACAATGAAATAAAATGCAGCTTTAAGGAAGAAGGAAGTTCTTTACATTCTGAAATGGAAAGATATTTAGGAAATTTTTATTTTCTATACAAGAATTTATTTGATTAATAAAGGAGAAAATAAAAATGTGTTCAAATTTTCTTAATTTACAATATAATTACTTAGCAACATAAGAGTAGATTTGTACATAGATATACTATATAAATATAAAAAGTAAACCAGCTAGCATGATTACTTGCAAAAAAAAAAAAATCAGCCCATGATGAGAGTTAAGTTGAAATTATATGAAAGCAGCTTATTTATCACCTTGAACTAAATCAAAGCCCTGTGCCCCAATATGTTTTGGATTCATAGATGTGAAAAGAAATTTTTTCCCCTTAAAAGCATACATTAATAAATGATGATCTAGGCTAAAAAATCAAGTAAAGATATTGCAGGATTCTCTTGGCAAATTGTTTCTTGTTTCAAAATATGTAGATGGAAGCTAGAATGTTTTTCTTCATTTTTTATTTATCCATATAATGAAATCATCTTCTTCATTAAATTTCTGACAGAAACTTGGCTTGAGAAAGAGATACTACACACAATTGGATTTAAAGATAATCTAATTTCAAGCCACGAATTTAAGTATTTTGTAATTTTGCATCACTTTTAATATGCCTAATTACTTCACACTTACAACAACCAAAAAAATCCACTGACACCACTTCTGTTTGTTTCTACGCTTTGGCTGCTTTCCAACTCTTCCATCATCAGCAAAGAGGCAACCTGCCGAAGGGGAAGCTGCGACCCACGTCCCGCTGCTGATTGGTATACACCTCACAGCCCGAGTGCTGAGTCTTTCTCTGAGAAATTGGAAAGGCTCCTATGGGCTACTGGGAAGCTTTAATACAGAGGAACTAAGTGAACAGATTGTCTTTTAGAACTGGCCAAATTTTATTTTCCGTATTGAAGAACAGACTCCAAGAAGACTTTTGTTTTTTTTTCCCCATTTTACTCTTTAATGCTTTGTTCTCTCTGTGATAGGTGACCCAGCATCTATCCTGGATTGTGTGGGTGTTATCGTTATTCTTGTTCAAGGTATATGGCCTTATAAGCAAAATGCCAGTTGGCTCTGTTTTAAATCTGTATTGGCTAGCTCTACACCGCCCACAGGGTGATCAGGAGGATGTCCTCTTGGCAATATCCCTGTAGGGCCTGGTGGGGCTTTCTTTACAGAGCAGGATGATGTCCAATGTCCAGTATTCTTCTGTCTCAGCAAAGGGCAGGTCAGTCTGTATCCTGGTGACAACAACTTCATTTACTTTTTCATCTGCCATTTTGATTAAATTCTCTGATGTGCAGAAGAAGGAAAGAAGACATTTTCAGCTTGTTTCATGCTTGAGCAACATTGTGAATAAAGTACTACACTGGGAGTCAGAAACTTTGGGCTATGTTCTTCCATCTGCCTCTTCTTACCTGGATGATCATCCTCTCACTCTGGGCCCCAATTGCCTTCCTGGTAAAGTGGAATGTTAATAATATCTGCCTGGCCAGGCGTGGTGGCTCACACCTATAATCCTAGCACTCTGGGAGGCCGAGGCGGGCGGATTGTTTGAGCCCAGGAGTTCGGTACCAGCCTGAGCAAGAGCGAGACCCCGTCGCTACTAAAATTAGAAAGAAATTAATTGGACAACTAAAAATATACAGAAAAAATTAGCCAGGCATGGTGGCACATGCCTGTAGTCCCAGCTACTCAGGAGGCTGAGGCAGGATTGCTTGAGCCCAGGAGTTTGAGGTTGCTGTGAGCTAGGCTGACGCCACGGCACTCACTCTAGCCAGGGCAACAGAGTGAGACTCTGTCTCAAAAAAAAAAAAAAAAAAAAAAAAGAACAGGTGTCCTAGTCCTTAGTTATTACTTACTTCTGGTTGAAAGCAAGAAGGAGCAAGAGTAAACATGAATAAAGAGCTAAAGCAGCAACCCTTGTTGACATGCTAGTATTTAAGAAAAAAAATAAATGAATTGCCATCTCTCTGGTTACTGTTCATAGGTTGCACCAATCAAGTAGTGTGGAAGGGAATTTTTTTTTTTTTTTTTTTTTTGAGACAATCTCACTCTGTTGCCCAGACTACAGTGCCATGGCATCAACCTAGCTCACAGCAACCTCAAACTGCTGGGCTGAAGCGATCCTCCTGCCTCAGCCTCCCCAAAAGCTGGGATTACAGGCACACACCACTGTGCCTGGCTAATTTTTTTTCTATTTTATTTTCTAGTGAGACAGGGACTCACTCTTGCTCAGGCTGGTCTTGAACTTCTGAGCTCAAGCGATCCTCCGACTTCAGCCTCCCAGAGTGCTAGGATTATAGGCGTGAGCCACCATACCCAGCCTATATACCTAATTTATAATTACAGATTATGTACTTGTATTACTGTTCTGATTCACTGTGTACATTATAAAATAACAAAAAACAGGCTGGTCTGAGTGCAGCGATGTTTACAACTAATTGATCACAACCAGTTACAAATTTCTTTGTTCTCCCACTGCTTCACTTGACTAGCAAAAAAAAAAAAGAAAAACAAAAGTTAAAAAGAATGAGAAGTTTTAACATTTTATATTTTTAACTTGTCTATTTTGTGAGGGTTAATTTAGTAAAAACCAGATTATCTATAAATGTCTTAACTGTGCACATCTGAGCTGCATTCTGTGTCAGTATGCCGGAAGTGAGTAGGCACAGAGGTGCCACCACCACCCCATCTGAGTGAGGACCCTTCCATCCCTCCATGTACCTTGTCTCCAAATCACATGTAATCATCTGACATCCAAACCAAGAAAGGGAGCCAGGGACATTGTTAAATATTAAAGTCTGTCTTGTTTTTTAGAGTAAAAAGGAAGCAATCATTTTCCTGCGCCCCAGCGAATGATCTGCTGGTGCCTGGGAATGCCCCACAGCTCATTGCCTGGCCTCAGAAAGCCACCGTTTCTCACTGCTGAGAGTGCATGGGAATGCAAAACACTCTTAAGTCACTTTAATAATATATATCATTTTATCAGAGCAAAGGATCTTAGCACAAGTTATTGGTCTGACCATGCCAGGCTTTACTCTAATTAAAATACACTTTTCACAGAGAAAAGCTTCAGATCCAAGTCGATTTACAAACCGGGGAGGAAATCTTCTAAAAGAAGAAAAGCAACGAGCCAAGCTGCAGAAAACACTCCCTAAGGTAACACTGGTGCTTGGCTACAAAATACCTCACTTTTTATATATCCTTTGCTTTGTATTGTTTTGCCCCAAAACTGTATTCTCTTCCAAAGCTTAGGCAGGGACAGCTATATATTGGACCTTCAGCATGAGCAACTATTCAGTTGTATAGGTGTGATACACCTGTTGAGGAGCATTAGTTTACTAGGGCCGCCATGGTAAAGTAGCACAGACTGGGTGGCTTCAACAACAGTAATTTGATTTCTCATGGTTCTGGCAACTGGAAGTCTGAAATCAAGGTGTCATTGGCAGAGTTGGTTTCTTCTGGAGCTTCTCTCCTTGGCTTGCAGATGGCCATCTGCTCTTCCTTTGTCTTCACATGGTCTCTGTGTGTGTCCGTGGCCTGATCACATTAGTCCTGTTGGATTAGGGCCCACCTAATGATCTCATTTTGGCTTAATTGCCTCTTTAAAGATCTTGTCTCCAAATACAGTGACATTCGGAGGTGTACTAGGGGTTAGGGCTTCAACATATGAATTTTTGGGGAACACAGTTCAGGCAATAACATGAGACAAGCTTTTGAGAAAGTACTGTGGGCTTCATTACCATTTTCTATTTTAATAATAGCATTTATTAAGTATCAGATACTATTTTAAAGTGTTTTCATTTGTATAATCCTCACAACATCCCTTTGAGTTTAGCATTATTATTTCCATTTTTACAGCTGAAAAAAGTGAAGTACTGAGAAGTTACGTAATTTGCCCACCTTTTCACAGGCAGTAAGAGGTAGACAGATCCCAGGTTGGAACCCAGGTAGTCTGATGCCACAGTCCTGCTGTGAATGTACACTGCCTGTTTAAACGCTGACCCTCCCCAGTGCTTCCCCCACCGTGTGCACCAAAACCCAAGTGGTCAAACTCTGGGTTCTCGCCCTTTGCCACTTGCGTGTGTATTGTGAGTGAACCGTCCCTAGGCTTTGATTTCTGGTCACTCTGGCCTGTACTCATGTGGGTCCGGCTCCCTGAAGTTAGGCTAATGAAATAATTAACATGTCCTTATTTCTCACCTCAGCTGGAAGAGGAGTTGAAGGCACAAATTGAAATGTGGGAACAGGAACACGTGCAGGCATTTGTGGTGAACGGGCAGAAATTCATGGAGTATGTGGCGGAACAATGGGAGATGCATCGACTGGAGAAGGAGAGAGCCAAGCAGGAAAGAGTAAGTGTGAACACAGATGGGAAAGGCAGACGGTGACGTGAGCAGCCCAGAGTCTCTGCCATTGATCAGAACTGGCTGAAGAACAGGGAGCCCTTGGTAGCTCTTTTTATAATATCTCTGGCTACAGAGACTTGGCCCGAGGTTTCTGGTCCTCCTCCTGTTCCCGTCCAGACTTGTTCTCTTCCTGGGATTTACCACTGTTGCTTCTCACTTTCACATAGCAAATGAAGAACAGGAAGCAGACGGAAACAGAGATGCTCTATGGGAGCGCCCCCCGGACGCCCGGCAAGCGGCGAGGACTGGCACCCAACACGCCAGGCAAAGTGCGCAAGGTACGCTCGAGGCCTCGGGAAGCACTGTTGACAAGGGGGTGGCGAGGCAGGGTTCTTGACCATCTCCTCCCCTCTCAAGGAATGGCCAGCTGTCATGTGCCAGTTGTTGAGTCCTTGTCCTAAACTCAGGCCAATAATGGAGTATTTATCTCTAGAACAAGAAGTCAGGAAATATTTTATCTTCTTTTTTTTGTTTGTTTTTACTTTTTGATAAAGTAGAACATGTTTTCCCTTTTCCCTCTCCTCAACTTGTGATGTGTGTACGTTTTCGAGACAGGAGTCTCACTCTATTGCCGTTAATGTCGTGGCTTCAGCCTAGCTCACAACAACCTCAAACTCCTGGGCTCAAGCGATCCTCCTGCCCCAGCCTCCCTAGTAGTAGCCAGGACTACAGGCATGTGCCGCCATGCCCAGCTAAGTTTTCTATTTTTAATAGAGACAGGGTATCGCTCTTGCTCAGGCTGGTCTTGAACTCCTGAGCTCAAGCAATCCTCCCACCTCAGCCTCCCAGAGTGCTAGGATTACAGGCATGAGCCACCACGCCTGGCCTCAACTTGTGTTTTATAACATATACAATGTTTAAAAAACCACCTGTGATGTAAGTCAGAGAACTGAGAATATTTCTTTTTCCCCATTTGATATTGGTTATTTTTTCATAGCATCAAATTGTCTTCAAATACACTCTATGAGCTGTATCTACCCTCTTAGATAATTCTGTCATTTATTAAACTGGTTCCCTATTGTTTGCTATTAGGTAGTTAATTTTTTTTTTTTTTATTTCAGCATAATATGGGGGTACAGATGTTTAGGTTACGTGTGTTGCCCTTGCCCCCCCTTCCCCCCTCAGTCCAGGTTTCAAATATGTCCATCCTATTGCGTGGTGCGCATTGCACTCTTTGTGTACACA
>CAUYSK010067669.1:0-14969 GCA_963575035.1 Avahi laniger | reverse complement strand
AAACATCGCCCTGCCCACCCACCCCCACTCACTGGTGCAGCGGGGCTGGCACGCTACACCCCAAGGCACTGACTGGCCTGTCCGGGGCCCCTCTAGAAAGTGGGGCTGGTGGCGTGAGCCTGGAGGAGGGGTGGAAATGCGGACAGGTGAGGATGCAGGTGAGAAGGCAGAGCAGGACTGCAGGTTCAGATCGCTGCTGAGGACACAGGGGAAGGTGCAGGCAGGAAGGCAGGTAAGTCTGCAGGTGAGAACAGGGGAAGAGACCCAGAGAAGAATGCACATAACACGCAAGCAAGACTCCAGATAGGACACAGAGAAAATACACCCGCAGAAGAGGATGCAGGTGGAAAACAGGTGAGAATGTTGTTAAGGTGAGCTCACGGATAAAGATGTAGGTGTGGGGGGGGCAGGGAGGATGCAAAAGAAATGCAGGTGATACAGGTGTGGATGCAGATCAGAGAGCAGGTAAAAAGATTCAGATGAAAACATTAGTAAAGAGACAGGTAAGCGAGTCGGTGAGAACTCAGGAGAAGGGGCGGCAAGCTGCAGGTGAGCATGGAGGTGAAGGATGCAGATGAGAATTCAGGGAAACATGGAGATTGCAGGTGAGACGCAGGTGCGTGTCAGGGTAGGTGCAGGTGAGACCCAGGTGCATGTCAGGCCAGGGGCAGGTGAGACCCAGGTGCATGTCAGGGTAGGTGCAGGTGAGACGCAGGTGCACGTCAGGCCAGGTGCAGGTGAGACGCAGGTGCATGTCAGGGTAGGTGCAGGTGAGACCCAGGTGCGCGTCAGGGTAGGTGCAGGTGAGACCCAGGTGCACGTCAGGCCAGGGGCAGGTGAGACACAGGTGCGCGTCAGGGTAGGTGCAGGTGAGACGCAGGTGCGCGTCAGGCCAGGGGCAGGTGAGACGCAGGTGCGCGTCAGGCCAGGCGCAGGTGAGACGCTGGTGCGTGTCAGGTTAGGTGCAGGTGAGACGCAGGTGCGTGTCAGTTTAGGCGCAGGTGAGACGCAGGTGCGCGTCAGGCCAGGGGCAGGTGAGATGAAGGTGCGTGTCAGTTTAGGAGCAGGTGAGACGCAGGTGCGCGTCAGGCCAGGCGCAGGTGAAGCAGGCTCACCCTCTTTCCGTGAAGAAGCCAGCACTCTCACAGGTAAAGGAAGAGGAAAGAAATGAAGCGGGGCAGGTAAGGGTTGAGGAAGGCTGGAGCTGGGCTGCAGGTGAGGCAGGTGGAGATCGCCTCTTGCCTTCTCTGGAAGCATTCCAGCCTTCGGGAGACACATGAAATAGAACTGAAGCTTTATTGGGGCTCGGGGGCGCAGGGGTGCGGTCAGTTGGGGCAGCCGAAGACAACCATGCTCTCGGTGAAGGAGCCGAGGTCCTGGCACTGCTTCTGGTACTCCTCGTCTTGGCATTCCTCCGCCTCGGGCCACGGCTCCACCCACGTGTCCTTCCCGATGATGTAGCTGGTGCTGGGGGCGCAGGGGAGGCAGGTCAGGAGGGGTGGGGGAGGGGCGGGCCGGGGAGGGGCGGTGGAGGAGGGGCGGGCCAGAGGCGGGCACTCACTTGGGCTTCTCCCCCCACAGGTCGGAGGACAGGCCCCACAGCAGGTAGTGTTTCCCATCCTGCAGCTTCAGGGAGTCTCTGCACTTAATGTGGCTGATGAACTTGCGTTCCTTCCCAGCCTGCACCTCGTCGGAGCCTGGGGGGAAGGACCAGAAGCTGAGCCCGGCAGGGAGGGGGGACGTGGGCGGCAGCCGTGGGGAGACAGCGGGGCAGGGGCTGACCTGACTTGATGACTTGCTCGATGGCCATGAGGTACTCGTCAAAGTCCTCCGACAGCATCGACTTGACCAGCCTGGTCTTGTACACTGCGGGGACAGCGTGGGTCATGGGCAGGGCTGACCACCTGGGCAGGGGAGGCGCCTTGGCCTGCGAGTGCACTGGGCGTGTGGCTCCCGGTCCAGCAGGGACGTGCAGGGTCACAGCCAGTCACAGTCACCATCCCACATGCAGTTACAGCCACCCACAAATACAGTCACATACACAAGGACCCTGCTCACGTACAGCCGTCCTCAATCACAGCCGCCCACAACCACGGCTATGCACAACCACAACCTCACAGCTGCATGCACGCCACCTTTTCTCACGTTCCCACTCACACGCAGCAGTCACCCACACCCGCACCTGCCACCGCACCATCTGACACAGGGAGCCATGGCCACGCACGCCGTCCACACGCACGAACCCCTGGCCCATTCCCCACTCACCGTAGTCCACCCCTGGCTCGCAGGCCTTCTCCAGACGCTCCTCCAGGGTGACCTTGTCCTCCGACTTTTGCATGAAGCAGTTCTCTGCAGGGTGGGGATAGGGGCGGGGTCTTAGCGCTTCGCCCAAGGGTGTGGCCAGCCCTAGGAGCCTACCCTTCTTGGTGTCCACTGGGTGTGGCCTTTGGGGTCCCCTGGGTCCCCGCCCTGCCCATGGGAGGGGGGGATCTGGGTGGGTGCGACTCACTCAGGCCCACCCCTTCCCGCCCCCCGGGGACACCCACCCTCAGCACAGCGGCACAGTTCGTTGTGGCAGAGTTTGCTCAGCTTTCCATCCTCCTTCTCCGGGTGGTAGAACTGGGTACAACTTTCCTCTGTGGGCAGAGAGGATGGTGAGGGGGTCAGAGGGCTAGGGTCCCCATCCCAGAGACCATGCCTGGGAGGCTCAGGTCCCCAATTCTCAGTCCCTCAGACCTAGAGATGCTGGATCTCCAACGCTCAGATCCGTTGGGCACTCAGACCCCCAAGTTTCTGATTTTGGGGACCCTCAGACCACCCCGCAACTCTCAGATCTCCAACTTGCAAATCTTTGTGTCCCTCAGACCCCTAACGCTCAGGTCCCTAGAATCCTTAGACCCTCAGTCTCAGATCTCCTAACTCACACACACCAGGGCCCCCCAGACCCCTGGAACCATCAGACCCCCAACTCTCAGATCCCTGGGACCCTCAGATCCCAGGCCCTGGCTTGGCGGCTCACCCAGGTTGTAATAGGAGTAGACCTTGACTGCCCCAGGCTGGATAAGCTCCACATTAAAGTACTGGTGAACTTTGAAGGACAGACATTCGTCCTCGGAGTGTGAGACCTAAGTGGGAAGGAGGTGCTTGGTCAGTGGGATGACGTGGGGGCCGTCCAGTGTAGGGTCCTGGGAGTTGGAGCAGTGGTGGAGAAACTGAAGGATCGAGGAAGGGTAGGGGTGCTCGGGGAAGAGGAAGTGGAGAAGATGGATGAGCAGTTCAGCAAATCCATCTTCTTGTTCTCCTACGCTCACGGCTAGACCACAGTTCTCAGCTGCCCCCTCCTTTCCATGAGGTGTGGCCAGGTCACTGAGCTCTGACCCACAGATTGCTATCGATGTCTGTAAAAACATCCCATGCATGATGATCTTCTTGTCTTCTAGAAAGAATGGATCCTGTAGAGGACTCCCAAGATCCCAGGGACGGTCGAGCCCCCATATGGAAGGTGTTTGGATCCCTGAGTGACTGTGTGGAGCAGAGGGCTCCTTCCTTATCTCCGGAACAAACCGAACTCTATGTGAGTGAGAAATACAAGTCTGTTGTGTTGAGACCCCATATTCTCAGGGGTTCTGTTCTAGTAGCTGGTGTTACTTACGCTAAAGTGGGGTGGGAGGGACTTGGGGGTATCGGGAATTAGTAGGGAAGATGTGGGGATGGGAGAATGGGAAGAAATAGGGAGGGGAGAGGAGAGAGCCCACATCGTAGAGATGGAGAGAGCAGGAGAGTTCCCGCTGGAGAGAAAATAACAGAAGAGAGAAACGTGCAGAGAAAGGAACAAAGGTGGGGACAGAGGCAGGGGCAAGACAAGTCTCTTCTGTCCACGAAGCACTTTTTTAAATGACCAAGGTGGCTCTTGTCCAATGGTTGCTGAAATTTCTGATGAGAGGTTGGAGGGAGCAAGTACAAAATAAGGTTGGAACATCAGTGGTCAGAAGGTGACCTGTTTATAGGTGGTTCTGGGTTGACCACCTTATTGTCCAAGCTTCTCCCCTCACCATCCAACAGCACAGACTCTGTCTCCCCTAGCCAGGGGCCAGCCTGACTTAGAGACAAAAGCTGAGGGGAAAAGAAAAGGCCAGCCAGATACGGGTCAGACCTCGCAGGGGACGGTGCAGCCTTACCTTGTCCAGGTAGATGATGAGGGTGTTCTTTTCCGAGTAGGCTTTGTTCAGCTCGTACTTAGCGATGTATCTGTCCACGCCAGTGCTCAGCTGGGAAAGGGTGGAGCTTGTGAAAAATCCCTCCTGGACTCCTCTCTCCCTGTAGTCTCTTCCAGACCCCAGAGGCCCCTCCCCACTTAACCCAGTCGCTGAGCCCTTCATACCAGCTTGAGGTCATCCATGTCAGGAGCGTAGCCGGTCATCATGGATATGTCCAGGATAGACATCGTGGCGTCGTGGTCTCCCAGGTACCTGGACAGAGCAGGAAGAAAGGCATTGGATCCCAGAGTGGGGTCAGCCCCAGGGGTCCGTGCCTGGACAAGGGGGTCTAGTCAGGCGCTGAGGCTTCTAGTTTCCACATATCAGCATAGAGGGATGTTAAAGTTTAGAAAACAAGGGGGACAAAAGGCAAGGTAGTGTAACAATCCAGGTAATTGAAGAGTTCAGACTGTGGACCCAACTGTGTGGGTTCAAACCCCAGCTCTATAGAACATTTGATGAGTTTTTGGACCCCTCCGTGCCCAAGTTCTTTTGGAAAATGAAGACAAGAATACAGGTAGCCCTCTCTTTGCACAATTTAGTTACCACGATCTGGTTAAATAACACTAGTCCGCCAATGACATGGTTCAAATTTCAGTACCTCAGTATATTAGTTATGAGTAATTGCATAAAGTATAATTTTAGTGGCTCACTCTTCAGTCCACAGATCCCTATGTAAATAACAGAGGAGCCTCATGGTCAATGACCAGTCATTGTCCCTGCTTTCGAAGTCTGTTGGTGATCGGTCACTGAGTGCCTGTTATTCAGATCATGCATGGACAGCAAAGTGCGTAGTTGTGTTGCCTCCTTGTCTCCTGGCGATAAACCCACATGATGTTTTACAGCAGTTGATCGTCGAAAGAGGGAATTGGCCAACCAAGATGAAAATGCACCAAAGAAATGAAAAGCGATGATGCCAGAAAGGAACTTCAAATAGAACATCAATGGAATCACAGAAGAATATCAGACCATGAGAATGTGGACTCTGCTGCCATGCAAAGGAAGAGACAGGTGTTCCGGGAGCTTAGCGAAGGGAAATTTAGCATAAATGAGGAAGGTGGTAGAGACAAAAGGGATGAAGATATCCCAGAGGAAGGGATGCTGGGATGCTGGGGGTTGGTGGTGGTGGGGGACTTCACCTTAACGGAACTCTTGGAGAAATTTCATAATATCGAAAGCACAAAGGATAAAATGTTGGAAGCTGATCCCAACTTAGAAAGAGGCATGACCATTTACTTTGACATAGTAAAGATGCTTACTCCATATCATAAGTGATACAGAGAGAAGTCAAGCATGGTCCAAACTACAGTCCTCCCTACAAGTGTTTTATAAATGGAAAAAAAAAACCCACCTTTATCTCAATGTTCTAGTGTTTTAAATTATAGCATACTCAAATACTCATATTACTACATTTTTCATTTTTCCTATATCCTTATGTTGTGATGGAAACATTTAAAGATCATGGAATGATTGTGTAACTTTCCCTGCTGATTTTGAAGTTCGCTTTGACGTTCTCAACTTCCACGGTTGTTGCTACATCACGCACGCCACCATGCAAAGCAAGGACTGTCTGTGCTCTCTGCCTCCTGGTGGATACTTAGAACGGTACTAGATACACAGTACACTTGGAGAATATTGGATATCATGGATATTATTTGTAAGAAGTCTTGCTAGAGACAGAGGGACGGCAAGATGAGCCCAGCCTGAAGGCCAAGAAGACCTAGCTTCTTACCTGGTGCAGATGTCGAGGATCATAGAGCTCTTGGCATCCTGAGGTTTCTTTTCTAGAAACAGAGAAGACAGAAAGATGGGAGGGGGTATACCTAGGTCCTAACTCAAGAGTGGGGCAGACATCAGAATAGGGGTGGGAGGAAGGTGAGAGACGGGGCCTTCATTTATTTTACCTGTTTCTGGGGCTGGCCTTATGGTGACCCTGAGGTTGAACTTCTTACAGGTGATTTGGCCTTTGATCTTGGCATGGTACACTGTCACTACCTGCAAGATGGGAGGGAAGAAAAAGTGTCAGCCCGTGGGACTAAGGACTGCTGGGTACAGGAAGGAGAGGGTCCCTCCAGGGCAGAGGGGCTGGAATAAGGCTGCGGGCCAGGCAGGTGTGGGTTCCTGTTCCTTACCGACAAAGTGCCTTGGCCTTTCCCTTCAGCGGTTAATGTGAAACCCTCGTTTTCCTTGGTCTGCAGAGAGTGGGGAGGGAGAAGAGAGGGTGTCGGCAACCGGGCCTTCTTCTGCCTGGTCATCTGACCCCCTCTTGCCTCCCGGCAAACCCTGGCTGACGTGGAAGGTGACAATGAGGAGGGCTTGGCCGGGTGACTGTACCTCTTCTGACCGCAGGAGGCTAGAAGATTCCCAGAGGATGCGGTGCCTGATTTCGGAGCTACGGCTGGGCAGGTGGATGGACACATCCAGGTTCAAATCCTTGTGGTCAGGGACATCCTTTTGGTATTGGGCCAAGGCTTGGAACACCATGAAGGTGGCCTAGAACCCACCAGAGAGTGCAGGAGTAAGATTGGAGGTCATCAGACACTGAGGACATGTTCCAGAACTCTCCAAGGGATGGAAGCTTAGACCAGGGCTTGGAGATGCTGAGAACATGTCTAGAATCCATCAGAAATCTGGACATAAGATTGAAGGTCTAGCAACCCTGAGGATGTGATTTTGTCCCATCCAGAGGACAGAGTCTTAGACCAGGGCTTGGGGACATTAAGAATGTATCTAGAATCCACTCATGAAAAAAAGAATAAAATTGGAGCCTGGAAACGCTAGAACCCAAAAGTGACACTGAGAATGTGACTGAGAGCCCTCCAGAAAGAAAGGAGGTCAAACCAGAGCCTAAAATTACTGAAACTGTGGTCTAGTAGCCACCAGGGAGAGAGGGGGGCTGTATTTTGCCCTAGAGTCACTGAGAACCTAGTTTAGAACCCACCGGTGAGAGAGGGTGGCTTTGGAATTCTGGTGGGACTGGGAACATAGTCTAGAATCTACCAGTGACAGAAGGTGACACTGGGAGTCCTGGTGGAATGAGAACATGGTCTAGAACCCACCAGTGACAGAAGGTGACATCGGGAGTCCTGGTGGTACTGGGAACATAATCTAGAACCCATTGGTGAGAGAGGGTGACACTGGGAGTCCTGGTGGGGACTGGGAACATAATCTAGAACCCACTGGTGAGAGATGGTGATACTGGGAGTCTTGATGGTACTGGGAACATAATCTACAACCCATTGGTGAGAGATGGTGATATCGGGAGTTCTGGTGGGACTGGGAACATAATCTAGAATTTACCAGTGACAGAAGGTGACATTGGGAGTCCTGGTGGAATGAGAACATGGTCTAGAACCCACCAGTGACAGAGGGTGACATTGGGAGTCCTGATGGTACTGGGAACATAATCTAGAACCCACCAGTGACAGAGGGTGACATTGGGAGTCTTGGTGGAACTGAGAACATGGTCCAGAACCCACCAGTGACAGAGGGTGACATTGGGAGTCTTGGTGGAACTGAGAACATGGTCTAGAACCCACCAGTGACAGAAGGTGACATCGGGAGTCCTGATGATACTGGGAACATAATCTAGAACCCATTGGTGAGAGATGGTGATACTGGGAGTCCTGGTGGGACTGGGAACATGGTCTAGAACCCACCGGTGAGACAGGGTAAGATTCCAAGCCTGGTGGGACTTGGAATATGGTCTAGAACTCAACAGTCAGAGAGGACAAGATTGAGAGCCCGGTGGGACTGAGAACATGGCCCAGAACCCAGAACAAGATGGAGAGAGCAGCTCACACCGGAACCTGGCCCCTGAGAACATAGTCTAGCCACCAGGAGGGAGGAGGAGACGCAAAACACAGAAGAACTGCCCCTCTGGGTCTCAGCGTCTTCTCTAGGAGGCCGGTGGGGGCCGCAGGGGCAGGGTGTATGTGCCCGGAGGACGGGGACCCACTCGCCTGGGTGGAGCCGTAGCCACCGCCGTAGTATCTCTGCTCGTTGAGCCAGCGCACAACGGGCGGCACCGTGTCAAAGTCTTTCAGCAGCAGCAGGGCCAAGAGGGCGTAGGATGTCGCCTCCACGTTGTACAGCTGCTTCCCAGGCTCTTCCCAGCGGTTCTTTTCTGCAGAGAGGACGCCCCACCCAACGCCAACGATCACTGCCCTGTCCAGCCTTGGGAGAGCTCAGGAAAAGCTCCGAGAAAAACTCGTGCTAGACATCTCAGCATTCAGGTGTCCCCACTGACATTCAATGCTCTCTTCTCCCATCAACCCTCACGCCTCCCTTTGAATGCCCCGTACACACTTGTCGAACGAGCGACACACCAAACCTTCTTGCGGTTTACGATAAGGACTAGGTACACCCTAGAGCCATGTGTCCCAGCTCAGTTTAGGACCATCTGTCCCAGACTGGCTTAGAGTCATCCATCCCAGCTCACGATCGCCCACCCCAAACCCCAGCCGTGCATCTCCCCTCCCCCCGCCAGGCAGCCCCTCACCTGTGGCTGTGTTCAGAAATTTGTCGAGGATGGGGCCGTCCAACTTGTCCATCTGGGCCAGGGCGTAGGCAGCAATGGCCACAGTGTATGGTCTCCTTAGGTTCAGGTAATTGGCTGCGAGGAATTCTCCCGCTTTGTTGATGCTACCTGGCAGGCTCTACGAGAAAGAGGATCGGTTACCCTGGTCATTGCTGCCACCTTGGTTTCATACAAGCACCACTCCCTGGGTACCAGGGATTTCTGTCCTTGCGACATGTATATGTCTTCGATCTGCCTATTTTTGAGGGTTTCCCAGATATTTTAGCCACCACAAGCTGCCTCGTTGGTGAATACCTATCATGTACCTGGAGAAGTCTATACTCCCGGTGGTGTGCTGGTACGAGTTTAACAATGGGCTCTCCAGTGGGAGGGTCAGAGGCGGGCGCTGGTGTAGAATGATTGCCAATGTCTGTGGTGTAAATACTTTCACCAGGACCAATTTCAAGCCATCAACGTGGCATCATTGAACAAAGTGTTGGGAAGAGATGCTCCAAACAGCCACTCATACGCTGTCGCATGTATCCGATTGAGCACATCACTGTGACACCTCTCATCCAACCATCATCTTCCTCATCATAGCTCACTTACTATCCACTCATTTAACCTCATAAAACCCTAGGAGGTGAGAATACTGATATCTCGAGAGATGCAGTTAATTTTGCCAAGACCACCTAGGTCGTCAGTGGCCGAGTCAGGATCCAAACCTCCAGAGAATCCTATAAATACAAAAATTATCACCCCCGTTTTACAGAGGCACACACTGAGGCCCAAGGGGGAAGTGCCCGAGAGTCAGGATTTGAAGTCGGTAAAGAATGCGCTCTCAATACCCCAGTTTAAAGCAGACGGAGCCGTGGCAGACTCTCGGGGGACCATCTCTCTAAACTTCTCTGCCACAGAATCAAACCCAGAGGAAAAGGGGACAGTGAAGAGAACCAATGGTTGTCACTGCTTCCTACGTGGGGTCAGGGACCCCTTTGAACATCTCCCGCAAGAGCCTCCGGACTAAGGAGATCATCTTAGCTCTGAATCCTGAGTTTTCTTTAAGGGAGCGGCAAGGTTGTGACGCAGAAAGCACTTGGGCTAAAGGAGCTTTTGGAAAATGGGCTAAAAACGCTCTGAAAATGGTAAAGTAGACAGAGACAATCTTATCGTTGATCTCTTTGCGCTTCAGTTTTCTCATCTGCAAACTGGGAATAATAAGACTAGTCTCTCTCTCGGGCTGTGACAAGGATTACGGGACTTAATCGTGTGAAACTCCCGGGGGCGCGGTGGTCTTATTAAGCGCTCAGTACACGTTAGGTATTACTATGGCCGCTACGGTGGCGTTGCACTGGGGAGGGCTGGAAATGTCCAGAATGCGAGATCTCACCCTCCAGCGTGGACGCAGAGGGGAGGGCAGGGGAGGGTGGGAAGAGACACCTACGTTGACTTGTCCCTCGCAGATGTCTTTAGCCTCCTGCAGCGCAATGAGGACAAAGGCGGTGAGGGCCACGTCTTTCTCCGTGTTCTCCCGGAAGCCACCCTGGGATGGGGAGCAGAAAGCAAGGATGGGGTCACCAGTGTGTCCACACTTGCCAATCAGCGCCCCCTGCAGAATCTCAGGGGGTCTGCTCAGAACCGACTCTCTTCCTGGTGCCCATCCCAACCCCCACCCATGACCCAGGAAGGTCAAACTCTTTAGTATTCATTCAACTATTTGTTCATCCTGTAAATGTTCGTGGAGGGCCACTGTGCTGGCACCGAGGGTACAATAATGGACAGAAACCAGACACCAGCTCTAGCCTTCATGGAGCTCTTTGTCTGGTCGGGAAGATGAACATGAACCCATCAACTCCTCGAGAGATATGTAATTACAAACTGATGAGTGCTGTGCAGAAGAGGAGGACACAGCAGTGAGAATGAGCTGTGGGAGCGTGACCCAGTCAGGGAGGACAGGGAAGATGTCCCTCAGGAAGCCACCTCTCAAGGCGGGCAAGGGTTAGCATGGTAGGCAGCAGGAATGGCATGTGCAAAGGCCCTGAGGCAGGATAGAGCACAATTCCTATAAGTATGGATAGAGTGTGGAAAGAGGGGGAAGGCGGCAAGGCTGGAAGCCCGAAAGGTCAGATTGAAGCAGTGTTTTGAGCACACATCAGCATCATCTGGGGGGCGTTTGGGGAGGGCTTATTAAAACTCAAATTCCTGGACCCTAGACTTTCCAATTCAATGGGTCTGGGGCCCCGTTAACAAGTCTGTAACTGTGGCTGCTGCTGCCGCTGTTGGTTTGCAGACCACACTTTGAGAACCGCGACTCTAAGGAATTCTGTGTTTATTTTAAGAGCCACGGGACTTTCTAAGGATTGATCTGATTGAATTTGAAAAAACATCACTGCAGCTGCTATGTGGCAAGTGTCAACGAAAGTGGAGAATGACCATGTAGCGCCTTCTGCAAGGTCTGAATGGGAGGGGAGGGGCGATCCGGCCAGGGGCTAGCAGTGACGATGGGGAGAAGGGACGACCCCTGCAACACCCATGTAGCAGGAGGGGTCAAGAGCTGGGGACAGGCTGGATGTGACCAGGGGATTCCAGAGCCTCTGCATTTGGGATAAAAATTCTTAATGATTTCTGAACAAGGAGTCATGCATTTTCACCTTGCACCAGGCTCCACGGGTCTCTGTTTTTGCAGTGTTAGAGGGACACCCCCGGCTCCTTTATCTCTCTGTCCCCTAATCATCCCCAGCCCCACAAAGCGAACCAGGCAGTGGCAGCAGGAGGAAGTCTTTCTCCTGCCCCTCCTGTGAGGCTCAGGCGCCCCCACTGTGCCTTGAACCCCAGTCTCTTACGATCATTTCTTGATGTATCACGGGCCCATCCTCCTGGAAGACGCCATCGGGCTTCTGTTTCTCCAGGATCAGCCACTTCACGGCCCCACAGAGGACCTGGGAGTCGATGGCAATGAGGTTGACGGCCAAAGAGAAGACCTTGACCACGTAGGCAGTCAGCCTGGGGGGAAGGGGGCGGGCACAGAGCGTGAGCCAATCGGCTCTGACATCCAGAGACTGCCACCCCATCCAGCCAATGAGCAGAGAGGGGCAGGGCCTGGCCCGATGGGTTTGCCCCGTTTCTCTGCCCCAGGCCCGGGGAGCCAGCTGCTGCGTGCAGTCGGTGCCTAAATGATGTTCAGTGACTGCTGGACACTCAGTCCGCGGATTCTGCAAGCAGAGGGGTCCAGGGTGGTGTAGCACACGGGGCTGTTTGGGCGAGGCTGGCCTAGGGGACCCCAGCGCTGTTCAGGGGGGCGCAAGGCCGAGGCCGGCCGGGCTGACGGTGGAGACTCACCAGGTGCTGGGGGTCCGGTTCAGGAAGGCCGCGTAGGCCGAGCTGGGTTGTTTAAAGGTCAGCTGCTGGGTGTACCCTGCAGGGAACACAGAGTGTCCCCAAAGGAGCCGGGGCTGAGCAGAGGGGTTACCCCAGGGAGAGGAGATGGGGGGCACAGGAGAGGGGACAGGGGTGCAATGAGGGGCGCTCTGAGAGGGGGCACCCACCCTTTTTGATGAGCTCCAAGGCCTCCTGCCGCTTGTCCAAGCCGAATTTATCCCACTGCTCTGTGTGGTCCAGGTAGTGCACAGCGATGACCGTGGGTGTCATGCCTATCATGTTCTGCTCCCCACAGCCCGAGGGGGTCACAATGAGATGCTTCAGCCGATTGCCATCGATGGCATCCTCTGCCATCTGGGCCACCGGAGTCCCTGCAGCCAGACAGGAGGACGTTGCTCAAGCCAAGTGACCCACCGTGGAGTGAGGAGGGTCCCAGCTGCCCAGAGCCAAAGTGCTCAGGGGCAAGTAAGGGCTGGGAGGGTGTGACTGGGGCCGGGGTCTGCATTTGCGGGGAGGGGGACTTGTGCTTCACAGGGGCCTTCCGGTACCTGGGTCTCTTGTTTCAGCAACAGTGAAATAATTCCGGTAACAAGATCCACGAATACTTATATCATGCTTAATGTCATTTGCCAGGCTCTGAACTAAGAACACCGCCTAGTATCTCATTTAATCCTCACACCAACCCTTGGAGGTAGATACTATTAGGCCCCTGATCACAAAGGAGGAAACAAAGGCTCTTGCCCCAAAGCTGCTTTAGAGCTCACAGGTTGCAAGGCCCCTTCTTCTCTCCCAAGCAATGAGGTCCAGACTTTCTGCTCTTGAATGATACTGCTTCTTCCTGAAAGGTATTTACCAGTGAAAGTGCCCGGAGGCATCTCTAAGACAGATCACAGAGGGGCTGCTCTAGTGGAAGGCGGGGAGGGAAGTGCAGTGGTTAAGCACCTCCAGAATTAGATGGAACTCAGCTCCCTTCACCCCTTGACAGGGTTCATGTCCCCCCACCTACCCCGTGCCTTCCTGGGTCCCGTGGGGTCAGGGCCAAGGGCGTCTCACCTTGCAGGAGAATACTGGTCTCAGACTCCGTGTCGGGGACTTGGTCACTGAGGTCTGCAGGAGGGATGTCCTCTCTTTGCACGCCCCCTGCAGGGGAGTGAGAGACACCGATGGCGCCGGCCCCCTCCTCCTCCCACCTTGCCCGGGGCGCGGGGCCAACTCCTGCAACTCACTCACCTTGGCCCAGGTGTTCTGGATCCAGTGTGCGAACCGCCACAGTTTTGTTGATTCTGATTCCTTCCGGCTACGCAGTGGCGGCGGTGGTGGTGGCGGCGGCAGGGGTCGGGTGAATAAAAGCACAGAGAGACACACCGAGGGTCAAGAGGGCACTGTTGTGAGGATTACCCTAGCACGGGCCTCAACGCCCCTGAACCTGGCTTCGCCCCCTTCTAGCTGTGTGACTAGGGATCAGTTACTTAACCTCTCTGTGCTTCATCTTCCTCCCTTACCAGGAGGAGGCGATGCAAACGCACCTACCCTATACCACATATGTGATGTGTTGTGCCAATTCATCACAGAATTATAAATTAATAACGAAATCCTAAAACCTTTAGAAATCTTCACGTGTGCCTAGAAGCTTTACTTGAGTTAACTCATTTAATCCTCGCAGCAACCCAGTGGGGTGGGCACTACTATTATCCATCCCATTTTTACAGATGATGAGACCAGAGAGGTTAAGTAACTTGCCCAAGGTCACACAGCTAGCAGAACAGAACTGGGGTTTGAGTTTGAACCTGGTAGTTTGGCTCCAGAGCCTGTGTTTTTAACCTAGTTTCTCTCAAATGTCTCTTAAATAAAAAAATGTTTGCATAAAGGATTCAGCACAGTGCCAGGCACACAGTAAGTGCTCAATAAATATAACCCATGTTAGTTAGTACTATATTAAAAGTGCAAGTCAAGCCCTCACGTGTGTCTACAAAAAAAAAAAAAAAACTCCCATGGTGGACATCTGCTGTTTTTGCCTTCCCAAAACTTAATTCTCCTTTCACCTGGTAATAACACCCAGATTTTCCTTTGGAAAGTGAGTTTCCTCCAATACTATGCTGACAAAAGAGAAACAGCCAGCTCTCAAGGAAGGCAAGGCTCTGACTGGCAACACTGCCAATTTCTGCAGTGTAAACACCCCCAGCATAATTGATTTCAAGCTACCAACAGCAGTGAGTCCAGAGTTGGGAAGACTTGGGCACAGTTGACTCCAACACACTCCTGGGTTTCACTCCAACAAGCTCTGTACTGAGACGTTTTTGTGCCGGAGACAAAAGCAAACATTCCTAAGTCCCTAAGTATATGTTTCCATGTATTTTTTTAACAATTCATTTTACCTCACAGCATTCGTTGAAAAAAAATATGAATGTGTTTCCATTAAAACTTGAAAATAGAAATTATAATAAATTCTGGTTTGGGTAGAAACACATTTCAAGGTAAAATGACATTGTCAGTTTTCATATACCTGCTTTTCAGTGTTTTGATGTTTTTTTCAAGTATGTTGACATTTTGAAAGAATTAACCATTAATATTAACATGCAATTAACATGCAAACATATACATGGGGGAACTCGTTTTTTCTTTTGCCTTAGGCTCTTTTTTTTTTGAGACAGAGTCTCACTGTGTTGCTTGGGCTAGAGTGCCGTGGCATCATCCTAGCTCACAGCAACCTCAAATTCCTGGGCTCAAGCGATCCTCCTGCCTCAGCCTCCCGAGTAGCTGGGACTACAGGCATGCGCCACCATGCCTGGCTAATTTTTTCTATATATTTTTAGTTG
>CAUYSK010067666.1:0-28497 GCA_963575035.1 Avahi laniger | reverse complement strand
CACGGTTCCTAATGGTAATGCCGTTTCCATGGATTTTGTGGCACTAAATAGAAAACTGATCAAAAAGACAAACTGAGGCACCAGATATGAAATCCCACATGCAGACTCTACGCAAAGACAGTATGTAAATTGGGACACAATTCGTGGTGCCTCCATACATTGCTGGGATTCAGCACAGGTTTGGCACGAGCCCTTCTCATTTAGTATCTCAGCAATCTTGTGAGGAAGAAGAGAAACTGCCACATCATTTAAGTCACAGGGCAAGGCATTGCGAGTGAAGTGTAACATGAGCATTCGAAAAGCCTGGAAGCTTTCTCCGTCTATAAAATTCTTCTAAGTTGGCCTCTTCTCTGTCCTTTTAATTGCTCCCTCCCCACCCTACCTCCTTCCCTCTTAATTGTAATTCCCAAAGCTCAGATCTTCGCTCCTACTGTTCTTCTACACTGCCCAGTGCAGTGATTCCTTCCTTCTTTGAGGGTTCTCCATTGCTGTGTGTGTGACTGAATTGGATTTCCAGTCTCTCTTCACCAGCCAGTAGCTGCACAACCTTAGGTTTCTTTGGGCTTCAGTTCTTCTATCAAATATACAGTTAGTCATCTTACTCATTCCAAGCCAGGGACTGGATCTGATGATCCCTTGTACCTCTAAGCCTCTACGCTAAGCATCAAATAGATATGACCAACTTATCATTTCCATTTTCTTATCCAAACAAGATTTTCCTTCCATTTTTCACCAACAGCAATACCGTTAGCTCATCATTATGCATTCAACTTTGTTTCTTTTGTTGTTTTTTAATATTTTATATTGGAGAAGTCATTGAGATTGTTAGTTCTTCCTTTGAAATACCTTTCACTTTCAACCCTTCCTCAGTTTCACCTATCATTACTGTAGGCTAAGCTATCACTTCATGCATATACCACTATTACTGTAGCCTCCAAGCGGTCCCTCTGCCCTCAGCTGCCTCCTTTTCACATTCGTCAACATGAATTTTACTAAATGAATAGCCTGCAAAATGCCAGCCTTTCCTAGGGTTCAGCGAGGATTCTTCCTTCTCCTCTCTACCTCCCAAAGCTAATTTTACTTCCAAAATATTTCTCTTATCCCTTGCCTCCTCACAAGCTACTACTTATGGTGTTGGGAGAAAGAATATCCACTGAAACTTCCACTAAACCGCTATTTACCCATTCTGGCCTCAAAGTGAAGGACAGATGGTGACATTTACAAGGTTATTTTCAAACACAATCTAATATGAACCAGAATAACAGCCAAAGAGCACAGCTACACATATTCCTAATGTCCATTTCCCAAGCCATGTTATAAAATTATAAAATCATTCTCTGAATTGATTTTATTTTTCACTCATGGATAAGGGCACTATCTACAGGAGCAATAAGTTTCCATAGGAACTAAATTCATTTCAAAAGGTTTGAACATAGAGGCTTAAAAAAAGTGCTCAAACAATATACCAATTTTGTACATAGTGCCTTGCATCCTTGAAACTCAGAGTATTATAAATATTAACCTTTCAATCCCCTGAAAGCCCCTGGAAATGAGAAGACAAGTCTCTTTGCATTTGGAAAATGGATATGTTTAAGATAACTGGTAGGAAAAGGAGAAATTAGAAGGTGGGTTGTTAATTTACAATGTTACATCTCTAGTATTCAACACAACTAATCATGGTAACACTATTTACTAATTTTTGGAAAATAAGTAAGTACACTATAATTTCAAATAGTTGCTAATATTTTCCTACTTAATATTCCATACTTTAAATATAAAAATTAGAAAAAATATACTAAGCATTTTATAGCCAATAAAATAGAAAAGTTTATATGAGCGTGTAAGCATACTGAACTACATGTGCCTCTATGGAACATCCACACAATTGTAATTTAAAAATTCTAATATGTTTCCTTTTTTGTTCTGACGGTGCCATAAGAAGGCATTAAATTCCAATACATCCTCTTGTATTACATAAATGGATTTAAGCATTTTTCAGAGGACAGGCAAGATTTAGCAAATTGGCTTAACATTCTAGGCTGCTGCTAAGATTAAAATGAAAAAGACCAACTATGAAGTATAGAAAACAACAATCTACTATACAAATTCTCCAAATGATTATGATGAGCCTCATACAAGAGTATTTCAGAGGTGGAATCTCAATGATTTCTATATAAAGGGATAATGATGTATTACTGCAGGACCAAATAATGCATTTCTCAATTCATGTCTGGATTGGATTCACCATGCTGAGCTCCATTAGTTTTACATCTCCCTAAGGGTTCCAATTCAGCAGTATTAATCTATGCCATTACACACAGCTCCAATCTACGAATGCCTGCCTTTCGAAGGTTCCTTCATACGGCTCTCCAGTTGAGTGTTTCTGGAGAAAAATCACAAAACTAGGGAAACTGGAATCAATACAAATTCTTAAGTAGATGCTAAATCCTGCCACAATGTTATCGCACTTCTATGGTAAGCTCACTCTCCTGCTTGTTACTATGATAATTCATGCCATTTCCAACCTCTTAAAAAAAAAAACCTCACCTTGTTCCTTCCCCTTTCACTCTTGGATAATGTACTGGTCTCTTACTTCACAGAGAAAAATAGAAACCAAACAATAACTCTCTCATCTTCCCATCATAAAATCTGGATCTGCACTCACCTTCTCCTTTTCTATTGTTACTTTAGGCTTACAGAGGTTCAGAAGGTATTCTGATGTTACTTTGGAGGAAGAATGTCTCTCTCATAAAAAGAAAGGCAATCCCTACCCATGGATCCAATTCTGACCTTCCCCCCACCCTGCCTTCTAGTGGGATTTTCTTTCCTTCTTGTATCTTCAGCCTCTTTCTCTACTAGAAGTTTTTCACTAGCATTCCACCATTCTCTAAAATAGTGCTATCCAGCAGCAATGATGGAACTGTTCGAAATCTATGCTGCCGACACAGTGGTCACAGCCACAGCTGTTGAGGACCTGAAATGTGACTAGTGGAAAAAAAGGAATGCATTTGAAATTTTATTTAATTTTAATAAATTTTAACCTAAACAGTCACATGTGCCCAGTGGTTACCATATTGTTGAAAGTACAGCTCTAGCAAATTCTATCAATACCCTTACAATAATCACCTCCACTCCCTTAGCTTCCACCTATTCTCTCCTATTCGCACCAAAGTGGCTTTCACTTAACCTTTCGATGGAATGGCTCCTGTCAAAAGTCCAAGACCTGTAGGTGGCCAAATCCAGTGATTTTTAGTAGACATCTTACAGGACCAGTCAGCACAGACTTGTTCCAGTAAAGTACCCCTCTTTCTTGAAAAGAGTTTCTGGGCTTCCATACTACTGCACTCTCCTGCTTTTCCTCCTAGCTCTCTAGCTCATCTTCTTCTAACTGATCTCTAAACATGGAGTTCCTGAGGGTCATGGTCCTGGAAGACTCTCTGCTCTTTTCTCTCTCTCCATGGGTACCTTGACCATTCTTATGGCTTTAAATGCCATCTGTGTGCTGGCAGTAATCAAATCTGTACGTCTAGTCCAGCTCTCTTACAGGTGACTGTCTACTGCTATTTACAGAGGTTTTACAGGCACTGCATGTTTAAAACTAACTCTGAATTCCCTCCTCTACCCCCAATTTGTTCTTTCTTCCCCTTCTCAGTAAATGGACCCTCCAAAATCAGGAGTCCTCCCTGACACCTTCCCCTCTCTCATTCCCAATATCCAATCTATCCCCAAGGCCTGTCAAGTAAACTTCTAAAGTAGATCTAGAATTGACCCATTTCTCTCCATTGTCATTGACCTAGTCCAAGCCAACATAACCACCTGTCTGGAATTTCAATAGCCTCCTTAAGTAGTCCCCTGGTTTCCATTCTCTGTCCCTCACCCTCATCTCTTCTGCAATTCATTATCAAAACAACCACCAGAGTAACCCTTTTCAACTACAGATCTGTTTTATAACTCTCAGTGTATGGTCTTAATCCTTCAAAGGTTTCTCACCTCTCTTGGGATGAAATCCAAAATACTGATTATGGCCTATTAGGTCCTACAAGCTGTAGCCCCTGCCTCCATCTCTCTTCACTATACTTTCCCACAATATGCTTTCTTTCAGAACCCCAAAGGAGTTAAGCTCCTTCCTCAGAGTCTCAACACACTGGTCCTGCTGCCCTTCCTTTACACTTCCCCTAACTCCCACTATTTCAGTCTTCAGGTCTCAGCTTTAAAAGGCTGTCTCTGACCCCTCAGTCGATTCCCCCGGGGCATGCTCTCATAGCAGATATCACTTTGCACAATAATCACTGTCAAGTTATTTGGGTGACCAGTCTTTTCTGCTGTTAGACTGTAAGCTCCAAGAAGGCAGTATTCCCAGTGCCTGGCACAACATCTGCCGAACATCACAGGCTGCTCACGCCTCTCCCCCTTACAACAGTCACTGGGATACCCGCTCCACGTCTCACTGCCACTGTATTAGCCAGCATGTACATGTGGGGACAAGGCAGGTCTGTGAGGAAGAGTAGCCAAACTACGCTGGGGAGACAATTGTTCTTAACAGCCCAACTGAATTTCAGAATGAATTTCCCAACACATAGTATGACCAAGGTCAGTTAGGTTCTAGAATACAGTCACTACTTACACTGTAGCTATTTACTGTGATGGTTATAAAGACCGGACCTGGCATCTAAAACATATAGGTTCAAATGTGGGCTCTACTGCTTACTTGCTATAGAAACTAGTTGCATAATCTCTCTACAATGCAACTTTTTCATCAATTCCTGCTTTTTAAAATTGTTGTAAAGATTTGTAAAATAACGTTTGCGCTCTCAGCACAATGTTTGGCACTGAATAAGTTTTTAATAAATGGTAGCTGTTGTTATTATTGTTTTAACTAATAAATTCCTGTAGGTTATTCTGGGAACCTAATTAGTAGTTATCACCTTATTCCCAAAGAAACATGGGTTTCTATTTTCAGATAGCCAACTTTAAAACCAAGTTTCAGAATACAGTCCATCTCAGAGTTAGTTACTATCCAAGTAATCATTTTTTTTTTCTTTTGAGACAGAGTCTTGCTTGGTCACCCCTGCTAGAGTGCAGTAGCATCATCAGAGCTCCCTGCAATCTCCAACTCCTGAGCTCAAGTGATCCTCCTGCCTCAGCCTCCTGAGTAGCTAACACATGCACCACCATGCCTGGCTAAATTTTCTATTTTTTGTAGAGATGGGGTCTCACTCTTGCTCAGGCTGGTCTTGTGCTCAGGAAACTTGATGGCATCCACAAAGTGTTCAGGTGGTGGCAAAAGACGGTTTTTGCACATGTTTTTGATCAAGGGATTAGAAAGTTGTACTCACGTTAAAATCAAACCTCCAGTATGGGGTATATAATTAACATAAACTTACATATCTTTTCCTTCCCAAACTAAGTTCTCATGGGAAGCAACAGTCCTTCCATGAATAAATGGAATTGTATTTGAAGTAATTACACTTGGCACGGATTTGCCCACTGCTGGTGCAGGGCTGCTACTTGTGACTAGGCAGTGAGGGGAACTCAATAGAATTGTCGGCAAACTGCTTTAATAGCAGCAAAATCCTGCCTAAAACAAGTTGGACATTTCGAGAATAACAAACATCACGTGGTTAAAGTTCTATTACTGTTAAACCAGTATTCAAACAGGACAGAAACTGGTTTTCAGCCTTTCAATGAGTTTCTACATTTTTAGGGTCTTAATAAGTGTCATTTTATAAAGTTAAGCTGGTGATTCTTAGCAGGAGTCCTAGATATGCTGGTGTTACTATTGTTGTTTTAACTTTTATTTTTTTGTAGAAATGAGGGTCTTGCTATTGCCCAGGTTGGTCTTGAACTCCTGACCTCAAGTGATCCTCTCAAAATGCTAGGATTACAGGTGTGAGCCACCATGCCCAGCTGATATGTTGGTGTTAATTTAAAACGTTGGATAACATTTCAGATTATTCATGCTGTGAAGTCTGTTCCTTCCCCTACACCACCTTCAAAAGCTTTAACCACCAAAGGACATTCAGTGATAATAGGGAGAAATATGAAAGTACTAATAATTATTTCATTTCAAATGGTTTTCCATGTACAGGTAATGACAGCGCTGATTGTAATGGCTCTGTAGGCCAGTCCACAAGCAGGGCTGGGGGAAGAGGATGGACTAGGAGGAACCTTTCTATAATAAAGGCACCGTGGCTGAATGCAAAGAAAACCCAGGTAAAAGTTAAAGAGGGTCTTCCCTGTGCCTGAACAAGTTGCCTTCGTGAAAGACGAATGAGAACCTGGAGCTTTACATGTAATAAAATCATGGTATTTGTGGACTGATAACTGTTCAGAAGTTAACTGCACATTATTGAATGATTGTGTGAAAAGCTTGTAAAATTTGCAGCTTTGCTATATCATATCACGGTAAGTGGTATATAGTGTCTGTGGCTATGACAGCAGTACATGAAATAATTTTAGGATTTATTGGCCTAATTTGATCAATATAAACTGTCAAACTGGATGATCATGGCCAGTAATTCCAGTTTGAGCTAGGCCTGAAGAATCCTGAAAGAGGAAGATCTCAAGCACCACTCAGGATTATAACTTCCGTCTGAATAACTGGTTTGGTTATCTAAATTGAACAGATTAATGAGATAATTTGTATCGCAACCACATACTGTATAATGAAATAAAGCAATGAAGGCTTTTATCAAAGCTTTCCAATATGATGGCAAATCAATTATAATATTAATTTCTACCAAATACCATCAAATTCTACCCCGTTTAGATCTCCAATATTAACTATGAGCACCAATATTTAGACTGAAAGGAGAATCATTTAACAGATGAAATATTTCCTACTTCTAGTATTTTAGGCGAGGTCATTTGACTGAAGTCTAATTTCTCTACTTGTAAACTAAGCCTTTAGCCCATGAGACTCTATTTCAAAAATGCACTGAAGGTTAATATCTTTGCATATGTTACAAATGCTAAGCAAAATCGAATGTTAATATATTCTCTTATTCATTACAAAGAAAATGGCAGGTATGATTGCATATTAAAGACATTTTACCAATAGTTGTTTTTATCCTGATTACTTTTTGGGTCCCTGAAAATGCCAGTTTCACTGGGGCTGAGGTTGCCTGAAACAAGGGAGAAGTAATGGGCTCTCCTACTAGAAGCCATGTCGGGACAAGAGGTAACAAAATAAAGAGTTCTTTTCGTGATATTTCATCTTGCCAAACGTGTTGCTAGGAGAAAAGGTGAAAAGAGAAGAGAAGAGATTAAAATTACACTATACAGCCTTGTAGCCTTTTTTCCTTCTTTCCCTCCCTTCTTCGTTTCTCTCCCCGCTGCCCCCGATCCTTCCTATTTCTGGTTTAGGCACTGTCGATTAAACAGCAAACAGACTTTTATACGTGTTTCTAAAGCAGTAGTAGCAAATACAAAGGAAAAATGCCAACTTTCTCAATGCTTAAGCCAGCGACAGGTATCACTAATCAATCCTGACATTCTTTCAGGCTGAGCCTGTCATGCCTCAGAGTCCTTCTCAACAAAATGCTGCAGGGAGCCACTGCAGTCCAGTGGAGTTGGTGCCTGAAACGAAATGGCTGGACTCTCTTGGTTTTGCTCTTTCCTACGGTCCTGTATGTAGTTCAGGCTGAGCACTTTGTATCATTGAAATTCATGAGACCTGGTTCTCTTCCAATCAGTCCTTTGCCATAAAAAACCCAAGGTTTCTGAAAGTAAGAAAGAAACCAGATAATGCCCCCTTTTCTGACTCATTCCACAGCCTCTCAAAGAGAAGCAAAGCCAAGAAAAATCATCTGGGCTTAGCAGTCTCTTTCTTCCCTTCCTGGAGTAAAAGAGTGGGCCTCTATTAATGTTTGAGCCTTTTAGAGCTGATTAGAGATTTAGATTTAGCATCCACCCTTTTTAAAAGTATGTGTTTAAAGGAAAGTTTCATGGCAGTCGCTGGATTGCCTTCATGAGCATTTAGGAGCATCTTCCCCATATATTAACACACTTGCTCATTTGGCTTCATATTTAATTACACTGTCTCTCCAGAAAGCCCTTAATGACACAATCTCACATCCAACCTTCATCATTTGGCTTCCCCCAAATCAGAGAGTGGGGCTTCCCAGGCACCATCTTCCTGCTGCTGTGGGCCAAATGTGATTCTCCCCAGCTGCTACTGTGCTTCTTCCTTTACGACAGGGGCCTGCCTGATCACTCCAAGCCATTCCAGGAACAGAAGCCTTCCAGGCAACAAGAGGCTATTAGATGCAACCTGCTTGGGCCAGGGCCATATTCTGTTCCCAGAGATAACTCATGCATGCTTCTGTCTGTATTTTTTCATTCTACTGCTTGTAAGAGGATCGTCTCCCACAGTTGCACAAAAGATCTCCCTAGATAAAGAAGTTAACAGAAGATCAGGGAATCTCAAAACCTTGACAGAATTTAATTCAATAAATGGCACATAAAAGCCTCTAAAAATTTTGGAATATCAAAATGAAGGTAGGTTCAACTATAACTAAAATGTGGCTGCTTGAAAAACAGACACAAGTCAGAAGAGACACAAAGGGCATCACTGTCTTTTCTTTAGGAAACTAAAAGAAAGGTGATTTCTCTGTGCACATACTCTCCCTAGTCCTCCACAGCTGGTAGCTCTAAAGAAAATGCTAGTTGCAGGTGGTGGCCTTATAAAGAGTTGAAAAGATTTACGTAATTTTCCTGAGGTCCTGGTCCAAAGGTTTTTTTTTTTGGGGGGCATTACCCATAATGTATTTGTCCATGGGATAAACAGAGACGCCTTCCCCCACAATTACATTTGCTTAAAGGAAAACACAGCTGCCTTTTGTGCATACTGAGGCTCAACTGCAACTAGTGAGACCAAACAAAGATTTCAAAAAGAAGGAAAGTTTTTACAGCATAAAAGATACTCCATTACATCCAAGTGCATAGAAACCAAAAAAGCTGAGGCAAAGTGATGACTATTCTTCTTGGGGACAAAAGTCCAATTGAGCAAAAAGCTATAGGTGTCATTTTCCAGAAGAGCCACCTGCTACTACTTGGAGCTACTGCAGATATTCAGGAGCCAGAAATGCAGACTCCCTCCACCTCTGGGGTTTGTGTTGGAGAGTGTGCATGCACGTGCGCCCTGAGGCAAAACCAACAGGTAATTGCTAGACACTGTCACCTAGGGACAACGAAACCATCAAGGTGACTGCTTAATGCTTCACTCTTAGAAGACCAGCATCACACTGCTAGCTATTAATACCATCAGGAAGAAACCTTTGGAGAAACATGCTGACCCAAGCGAAAGCAAGTGAGTCATCCATTCCCTTGGGAAGGTGCTGTATCGCTAAGAGGGCCTTGCCCATCCAAAGTACCGAATGTAGCAAGAGCGGATATTGAATCTAATTAGCGTTAGTTATTATTTGCTATAGTTACAACTGCTTCAAGTAACACTGCTGCCAGCAATGCTGTTTTACATGATGTCTTCTTCATGTGGCAACCTTTTCATAAATCAAAGCAAAAGCCAATACCAGACACTTTCTTGTACAAGCCTGCCTGACAATGAAAGTTAACACCGAACCTTTGCTGTTATCAATCTTCATAAATGTGTCCATGATGTGGCAAGACCGATCCACATTACAGGGGCTGCTGCTACTGCATGCAAGGTAGCGACCCTCTAGGTTAATAGGACTTCACAATCAGTCCTGTTTTAATTGAGCCAGAAAAAGGAATGGTTCTCTTATCCTTTTCTTGAACTATACAGGAGTTTTTCCCTCTACACTTTGGTTTCATCAGTGCCTTGCTCAGAAAATGCCTGTAATCAAGTTTAACATAGACTTGTATAGCAGACAATTGAGACCTCATGGGGAAAGTAGGTGGGTAGCTTTTCATAAGAAGAAAACTTATCGTGAAGTATTTAAGTATTTAATTGCTGTTTTTGGTAGAGAGCTACCTGACTTGAAGGTGCCATGTTTTCAAGTTCAACTAGAAAATATTAATGAGATATACTTTGGTTTTGGAAAATATATAAACATCTGTTTACATTAACAGAATCAGAAAATAGCAAAAGTCAAGAAGTTTTCAAGTATCAGTAATCCTCCCTTGACAAAAACTCACAGCATACATAAATCTGAACTGAAGGAATTCCCAATTAATGACAAACCCTAATCTAATAAACAATACTCCATCATGTTTTTGAATTTTACTATAGTACTAACTACCCTATTGACACTGTCAAGAGGAAAGCAAAGCTTCTATCTGGCATGTATTGAAGATGAACTCTGACAATTAGCTAATGTCCAACAAAAATCAGCCCTGTATTAACAGCCTGTAATGAAGACCATCAACAGCTAGATAAATCAAACCGCTAGGCTGGCCACAGAAACATAAACAAAGCCACAGGCTAATAACTTGCTCAACGAATTTATTTCAGCATGTATTTCCCAAGTGTAGTATATGTGCTAGGTGCTGGTGGAGATTTATAAAGATAATAAAATATAATTCTTGCCCTCAAGAAGGTTTCAGTTCAACTGGGAATGAGATTCATATGCTGTTAACTGGATATATGACCTTGGTAATGGCCCCTTCAAACCCCTAAGAGTCTGTAATTCTTACTTAGCTTTTAGACAACAGTTTCCTCTACTGTAAACTTGGAGCTATTTTAGGTCCCTTCTAGAGTAAAAACATTCTGAGGGAGTCTAAGTTGAGAAGCATGAAAATTTTATAAGAATTCAATTTAGTAAAAAACAATACTGGGATCCACTGAGCACCTGTTGCCATAAAGCTAGCTCAGATACAGCTCATGTCTGAAACGCTCACACTTTAGAAGGGAGACGGGTACAGGCAACGCGGATAAAAATTAGACTGTAATAAGGGCCAGAATTACATAAACACACAGGGAGCAATTAATTGTGGCTTTCTAGTGGGAAGGGAGGTGTCTAGAAAGACTTCACAGAGAAAATAGAGAGATTAACATATGACAGGTCCTGATGAATGAGTGAGTTCACTGGGAGGAAGTGGAGAAGGTGTGGTGTGCTGGGCTGTGCTGGGCAGAGGCCCGAAGGGGGAAGGCACTCTCGCTCTTTAGTGAATGAACTCTGAGGTGCATGAAAGAGGATGGCAAAGGATGAGGCTGAGAAGGCATCAAAGGTTATTTTCATATTGTGATTTAATATTATAAGTTTTGGTCCCAACTTCTATATTATGATTTATGAGATAATGTCAATTATTCAGCTTTGAAGCAGAAACTTATTTTGCTTTAAATCATACAGATCAAACTGATGGATGAGTATCTTGTGATTGCAAGGCAAGCTGTTTAAAAAAAAAAACCTATTATTTCCCACTACTTATCACTGCAAATCAGGATTATCACAACACTGCAACCAAATAAATAAATTTGAGTGCTGGGGCTGATATAAGACTGTAGCCATCACCTTTAGCCCCTAACTTTTAAATGTTGTATTCATGAAAATAAGCTTCATTGTTCTCTTTACAATAAGTAAAGGTTGCAAATAAGCTTATAAACTAGAGTTATAGTAATAAAATAGCAGACTATCAGCTGTAGGTATTAGGATTCCACATAAATTTCATTTGAAAACAAGTTTCTACTAACTGCTGAAAAAAGGGTTTAAAAACTACAGGAGGTACTGATAGGAAGGGAGTTACTTTTTCTAAGGCTTCCACATTCCCTTCTCACTCTCCACAGGGATCTATTTTTCTTCATAGAAACAAGGTTGTACCTCTGATTAGGTTAGCAGAGCCTTTTAAAGCCAGAACTTAGCTGAAACACACATAGGCACACATAGGCACACGCCAGTGGGCAAATACGCTATTTTTTTTCTTTCCGCTTCTTCCCCGCCCCCACCCTTCAGTCTTCCATTCTTGACTACAAACATATAGGGGTTAAACTAACCTAGACACTTAGCCACAGTGTCATGTTTACTTCTGGAAAAAATCATGGCCCAGATGCCAAGCAACTGACTTCAGAACAAATTTGAGGAAGACTCTTGTTTGCTCATTACAGAGATTTTAATCAAACAAGATTTTATATCTAAAATCTCAAATGAATAGAAGTATTCTAAAGGTATGACAGGGTTGTAGAGGAGAACTACACCACGAACTAACAATAGCTGCATTTCTGAGCACAGCATCCCATATGCATTTCTAACCAAATTATGTAGCTCTCATTTAGCATGTTACTAATAAAATATAATTATTATTTTTAGTGTTACTAACTGTTGCTTAATGATTTGATAGAAAACATTTGTCTTCAAACACATGCTTTTGGAGGTATGGTATATTCTCAACTGCAACCCACCCATATATTCCCTAGGGAGATATATATTGGATTATTTGATGGGCGTCAATTAAAAACCACAAAATTCACTCAACAGAAACTTGAACTATTGATGACTATAATAACTAGCTAACTATCCCCTGTTTAGGATGTGCCAAAAACATGAATGGACCTCATTTAATTCCTATATAACATCTCAGTTATTAACACATTTCACAGATGTAGAAAACTAACATAGGGCAGGAGGAGGTGGGGAGAAGTATTAATAATTGGCTAAAATAAGTCTATTTATTGCATTATATGCTGAATATCATAAACATTATATCTAGTAAAAAAAATTTTGCACATGTGGTATTTATTATTTCATTATAGCTATGTTAACATTAAGAATGAAAAAATTAAGAGAAGTCCTAATAAGTTAAAAAAAAAAATGAGGAAGACCAAGAACCTTTTGCAAACAAGAGAAAATGAGCATATTTTCTGGTAGCTGCTAAAGCAAAACCTGTAGCATACTAAACATTCCCTCTTTCTTAAATCTACTTCCTAGATACTACATCATACAAAAGGGGAATTTTATGACATGAAGTACAAACAGATGTATCATTAATATGAATGGATCAGCCTTTCTGAAGAACATGGCCAAAAGCTTAGCACTCAAATCTTTTAAAGATCCCAGTCTTAATGCACTCTCTGGAGCAACAATCCTAGTTTCTTTGCATCATCAAGTTCTGAGAATGTATTTTTCATTTGTCTTGTCGTCTGTTAGAAAAGGTGAAGATGTGAATACATTTTGGTTTTCAATTCTCCTATTATATCAGCTTCTCAGCAATTCAGTTTCAAATGCTCCAAAAGAGGTATGGATTGACATTTCTGCCAAAGGACAATTTTTTGCTCTGTAGTTTTTCCCAGAGTTAATGGAAAAAGTTCTACCACTAATCTTTTCAATTCACCTCTAGGGAATTACAAACTAGCAGCACAAGTTGCAAAGGTTGTGGTAAAATGCAATACTTTTAAATTACACAAGTCAAAAAAGCCTAAAATTTTCCCAAAAGGGGCTTTCCTTTAAAAAAAAAAAAATGAGTTGTGGGAGGCTAGTTTTACATTTACATTGTAATATAACCACGAACGTTAAATAACATGGGCTCTGACAACTCTGACTCTACTAGATCCCTAAAGAAACTGATCCTGTACAGGGTTGAGTACCTACTGTATGCCCAGAATCCTACCTATATTATTTCATTAACTCTTATAACAACCCCATGAGGTATCATATATACATTTCCTATATCAGCAAAGAGAAGCTCAAGACATTAAGTAGCCTAATGTTACATAGGTTGGAAGGGATGGTCACAATTCAAACCTCATCCATGTTATAAAAATAAACGTACCAGTTCCTAAGGGTTTACATATGAGCTTGTTTCACTGCAGCCATTTTTTTGTACTTTTTTTTGTCAAAAAAACCCTCCAAAAACCGAAAATCATCTGAAACAACCTGAGTATCTTTCACAGTGAGGGAAGGGCTCAAGAAATTATGGCAGACCAATGCCAGCTCCTTGAAAGAATGAGTTGGATTTGTGCTGACCAGGAGGGATGTATCCATAATAAATGTAACATAAACTATATATGGTATAGTCTCATACTTTTTGTAAAAATAAAACAAAATCTATGTTTATTAACACTTCTATTCATAGAGATAAATATAGAAGGATGAATACCAAACTACAATTTCACATGCTTTATTTTTAAAGGGCTGGCTCAGAAAAAAAAGAGAAGAGAAAAATTACATTTCCCTTATTACACACACACAAAATACTACTTTGATAATTAAAAAAAAAAAAACCCAACATAGTAGTGCCCCTTTACCTATGGGAGATATGTTCCGAGACCCCCAGTGGATGTCTGAAAATGAGGACGGTACCCAACCCTATACACACTATATTTTTTCCTACAAACGCACCTATGATAAAGTCTAATTTATAAATTAAGCACACTAAGAGATTAACAATAACTAAAAATATGACAATTATAACACTATATTATAATAAAAGTCATGTGAATGTGGTCTCTCTCTCTCAAAATATCTTATTGTACTCACAGAAAGCAAAACCGCAGATAAGGACTATAGTATCTATTAATTTCATGTTCTTTTCACTACATTAAGTCTCCTGGGAAGAATACCAAAAGACGAAAGTTGATCATAAAATTCAATGGGAAGGAGAGAGAATACTTAGAAAGGTTCATTTAATAATAATATTAGTATCTTCAAGTGGACTGGTAATAGAAAATTTACCTAGAATGTGGGCTGATTTTCCATATTTTGGGTGCATTCAATCAGAATTACAGACATAAATAAATTGGTCATCCAAATGAATCATATCTGAATAAACAATATACAATTTGCCTCTAACACATTCTTTGCAACAACATGCAGAATATAGTACCATGTGAATTCTTAGGACACCATTCAAAGAGATCATGGCTAGGAGTACTTTAAAAAAGTTAACAATATACCATTTCATTTGGTATAAAAAGATGAGGCTCCTTTTCTTGTATGTGTATATTTTCATTTTTTTTTTAGAGACGGTGTCTCTATCTATCGCCCAGGCTGGAGTGCAATGGCATGATCATAGCTTACTGTATCCTCTAACTCCTGGGTTCAAGCAATCCTCCCATCTCAGCCTCCCAAGCAGGTAGGACTACAGGCACAGACTACCACACCCAGCTTCTTTTTCTTCTAATGCCCTAAGATTTCCCCAGACAGCACCCACGAACCAAGTCTTTCCTGAACTTTCTCCTCTCCAGCTTTTCAATCAAAATTACTCTTTCCCGTATTTCCATTCTCTTAAGGCCCTGAACTTTGCTAGGAGCCAATTAGCATGGTTAGCTAATATGTGCTTATTTCTGAGCAGATATTAATAAAATAATAGTAATTAATATGCTAGAGTAGATTATAATTATAATAAACATATACAACATAGATACACCTAATATTATACTTACATATTTGATATAAGACTTCTAGAAACAATGACCAACTCAAAAGGCATAATCCTGATGGTGAGAATTATGGGTACCAGAGGTAGGTGACAGAATAAATATTCGCAAGTAGGTAGAACTTTTGGTTGAATCCTGGCGTCCTATTAACTCTGCCTTTAAAACACAGCATTGAAAGTCTTTCACGGTCTGATTACAATCTCCCTTTATGGTCTCACAGCGTATGAAACATGCCCTCAGATTTGTTTCAACCATCCCTAGCATTCAGTTCCCTCTTCACAGAAAGCCATTCTCCCTCTCTTTACCTTGAGAAAATCTGAAGGTGAGAAAGACACAGCTTACGCCAGTCACCTCTTCATAAAATCCAAATTGCCCTGGGAATTTCCCTCCTTTTCCTACATTTTGTTTATTCCTTCCTGTTAGCATTTACCACATTTTAGTCACTTTTTGTATTTCCAATGATAATAACCATATGGAAGACAGGAGATACTAAAATTTTTCTTGAACAAATCTTGAAGTTATAGTTCCTGTATCAGGTTTGGACACCCCTCCAGTCTAGCTAATGATCTCAGTGAGGATCAATCCTCCGAGGACAGAGGCTCAAACTTATATTTCTGTATTTTCAGTGCCCACAAAACATGGAGTATCAAAGAGACCCCTGATGAATAGATGTGTTAACACTGATGAGGATTAAGTTCTTGAAAGCAAAGTTGTCACATTAATACCTACAAAAAAATAAATATATGTCACTGAGTTCTTCACTGGGGGAAGAAACCAAACAAATGAGGACAGGGTATCAGAATTCACTAACTGAAAAAAACATCCAAGACAGAAGAGTCGATGAAATTGTCTACTGGCAAAAATCCAATATCTCCAGTTCGAAGACTTCAAAAATACCCCCAAACCGACATCCAACTAACCAAACCAAACCACAAATGATTCAAGTAGAGACAAACCCTGTGGTGCCTGCTTCTTGTCGACTAACCAGGATGTCTGAAAGATGCATGCTACACCCAGTAATGTTTTCCTCTTCTTTACATTAGCGTCTTTTGTATTGGAGAAACACTATCAGGAAAAGAAAAGAGCTGGTTGATTATGAGTAGTACCAAATGAGCTGTAATGGAGGTGTTATGAATGTAAATCAGTGAAGCCTGATGCAGAAAACAGCAGCATCTGGGCATGCAGCTTGCAAAGTAATGAGACCGTGATGATGCGCTGGCGCCTAGCTTTGATCACTTCATCTTGTTCAAGAGCTCTGCTAGGGAAACAAAGGTGAGAGGCAATGACCTCTCGCCCACAGCTTACACAATCACGAAAAATAGTAACAGATCAAGGATTGATCCCCCTTCTCTCTTCTCCTCCTTGCCAACACACCCCTTTTTCGGGACTGATGGCTTCATAGTTGGGGGCCCAGCATAAAGCAGCCTGAGCAAGCTTCTACCATATGAAGTGTCATGTCTGAACATGTCTACAGTAATTGGCAATTCATTTTTCATCCTGAAAGCAGGAACAGGTGTGTGCTTCCTTCAAAATACCAATCATAAACCACACTGACTGCGTCTCTCACACAGGCAGCTTTGTTGAGAACTGTGCCAGTGGCAGGCTGGTGGACCTGAGGGTCTCCATAGATGACTGTGTCTCAGAAATAAATCGGTGTTTGTGTAATCTCAGACACTCAACAGAATAAAACTGAGAGTGCATTAAAAAAAAAAAATCCCACCACACAACAGCAGCCCTTGGTCTTTCTTGTGTACATACTGTAACTGGAAAATGGCTTACTTCTTTGTGCTTGCAAGGTCCCTACAATGCATGTTGAACATACTAAAAAAGGAGATTTTAGTCCTCGAAAAGGAGTATAAAGCCAGAAGTATCACTGCACAGTGTTTCTTGCCAGCTTCATCCAGAAACACTAGCTGAGGTGACTTGGGAAACGGAGCCAAGAGCAAGAACTCTCTTTAATGAGCACATCTATCAATTTTCAGGGGACACAGTTGATTACCGGCGTTTACACACATGCACTCACAAAAGGAATGCAGCGATTTAACTGTTGGCCATTGAATGAGAAAGCACATAAAATAACTTAAGGCAGCCATGTGAGCAAGTTGAGGATGCTTGGCGACACTGTAACATATGAACATGTGTGCTTTCATTTCAGCATGCAGGGAAGGGCCAAGATGCAAGCTTTTACAAGTTCTCAAGCATTCTGCCAGGACTCAATAAACAGTATGAACAAACTGCTGCCTAAGATTATTATATTAAAAAGTATCAGTGCTGCTGTACAAATGTCTCATTTACAAATACTGTCTTTAAAATCCCTTTATCAAAACTAATTTTCAAAAATGTAACAGGGTTTACCTACAAGGCTCTAGACTAAAGAGGAGAGAGTACAATAGGTAAATGTAACTTAATAATGGGGAAAAAAGACTTATTCTTTTCTTTTTTTTATTTCAATGGATTTGGGGGTACAAATGGATTTTTGTTACATGGATGAACTGTACCATGCTGAAGTCAGGGTTTTCAGTGTACCTGTCACCAGAATAGTGTACACTGTATCCAATAGGTAGATTTTTATCTTTTACTTCCCTTCCATCTTCCCACCCAAAAAGACTAATTCTTTAAGAAAATAAGTAAAATAGAAGCAAGATTTACCCTTCTTTACTTTTACAGGAATGAAATATCCTGAATGAACAGTTCTGACTTTGAGATAAGGGATTCAAATTTTAATGAAAAGATACGATTATGGATAGGATTAGGAATCATAAATTTCTTAAGACTGTGATTAAATTGAAGAACCGTCTACTTAAGACAAACTATAGTTACAAGCTAGGAAGTCCCACTTTTTGGTTATTTTTTCCTAATTAAAATTAATTAACAATGAATTTAGGGTGTTTTAGACATAATTAACATAAACGTTGAGTATCCCTTATTTGAAATGCTTGGGACCAGATGTGTTTCACATTTCAGATTTTTGACTATTTGAATATACATAATGAGATATATTGAGGACAGGACCCAAGTTCAAACACAAAATTCATTTATGTTTCATATACACCTTGTGCACATAGCCTGAGGGTAATTTTACTTTTCCCTTGGGGACACTGAATAAACTGTGTGTTGTGTGCCTGAGTTTTGACTGCAACCTGTCCCATGAGGCCAGGTGTGGAATTTTCCACTTGTGACATCATGCCAGTGCACAAAAAGTTTCAGATTTTGGAGCATTTCAGAGTAATGACGCTCAGCCTGTATAACGAGTGCACTGATCCTAAGTGCTCGCGTCGTATTAAAAGTTGTGTATACGTGTGTAATGATCACCCAGAACGCAACAGAATATTCCCAATGCCTCAGCAATGTCACTTGTGCCCCCTTCCAATCAAGTCCCCCTCTCTCCCCACCAACCGCTTTCAGATTTCTATCAGTATAGACTAATTTTGTCTATTTTTGAACTTGATATAGACGCAACTACACAGTAAGTACTCTTTTCCGTCTGGCTTCTTTTTGTTTAACATAATGCTTCTGAGATTCATCCGTGTTGTTACATGTATCAATAAGTTTGCTCTATTTCTACCGCTGAATAGTGCTCTACTGCATGAATATACAATATTTTGTTTATCCACTCTCTCACTGATGACCATTTATGTTGTTTCTCGTTTTTGACAACTATGAATAAACCTGCTATGAACGTATTAGTAGTACAAGCCTTTTCATAGATGTATATTTTCATTTCTCTTGGGTAAACACCTAGTACTGGAAATGCTGGGAGCAATTCCACATACATAGTACAAGTATATATTTAAATTTACAAGAAACTGCCAAAATTTTTTCAAAGTATCTTTGCCATTTTATACCTTCACAAGCAAAATATGAGCTCTGGTTTCTCCACATCCTTCTAGACATTAGTATTGTCAGTCTTTTTGATTTTCACCATTCCTATGTTTTAATTTGCATTTCCCTGATAACTAATGATGTACAACCTCTTTTCATGTGCTAATTGGCCATTCTTACATCTTCCTTTGAAGTATCTGTTCAAGTCTTTGGTCTATTTAAAAAATTTTCCTAATGGTGTCTTAAGGTGAGTAGAATGTTTAAATTCTGATAAGGTTCAATTTATCAATTTTTAGATTTTATTTGCTTACCTCGTAAGGCAAATCAGAAGAGCCAGAAATAGAAATCCTTCATCGACTGAAATCATGAAGGGTGATCTGGTAATTATACATTCAAGTGAGCATTGAATACATGTTTAAGTATAATTATCTTGAAAGTTCCTGTTTCGATTTTAGTATTAATATATGGTCGTATGCTGAATGTATCTCTCACAGAGGCAGCTTTGTTGAGATCTATGCCAGCGGCAGGCTGGTGAACCTCAGGGTCTCTCCACAGACAGCTCTGTCTCACAAATAAATAGCTGTTTGTGTAATGGGCATATTATATGGGCAACTATATATATATTCATAAGTTAATTATCTGTGTGAAAGCAGGGAATGATTGATAGCATTTGGCATAGGCTTACCAAACTCTAGAGTGATAAAACATAATTACATATTACAATATGGTTGAACCTACACAATGTTCCAGAGACTATCCTGAAAAGCTACTATTTTTATGTATTGATAACTTCTTTGATACAATTTTTAACCATGCTCAAGTCTTAAGATTAACTTCACAAATTCGACATAAAAACAGAATTTAAATTCCACCTTCTAGAAGTCTTCCTGGACATTTTATAGCAGGTCAGTCAGACAATAATTAACTCTAATTGGCCTTCCTACAAGCTTTGCTGCTTTCTACCTGTAGCTGGGTTGCACTCAACAAGCAAGATATGTTTTCTTATCTTTGAAAGCATCAAAGGAAAATCAAAGAAATTATTTCCAACTGGAACCTTTACAAAGTAAATGAATTCTAGTTGGAATCAGCAAGAGGAAAAACTTAGTAGTCTCAGAAATACCTTTTGGAACTATGAGCTGTGTAATTAATTACTCAAGTAGGTGAGAATCAATAAACAAATTCCAAAATACCATGCACCCTAGAACTCTAAACACTATCATTTAAAATATTATGATACAAGGAAAGAAACAAGCTATCATTTTGGAAGAATCTTCATTTATCTAACTAATAGTGTTCAATTAATATTTCATATAACCATGTAGGGTATGCTAGATTCTTAATGGATCATATTGATTAACGAGAAAGTTCAATACTAATGTTCCTGTTGGGGAATACAGAACGATTTGTTATTTCGATGGAATGAATCATGAATTCAGGAGATTATGGCCACAAACTTAAGGGCTACAATAAGAATGATTTTGATCATTTACATGTAACTGTCAACCAAAAAGAACCCAAACTCTATAAAATAAAGAAGGCTATTCTGGGCTGAAAATGTGTGACCATGGCCCAGAGAGCCACAACTAGGAAGCCTTGAGCAAGTGGTGTCACCACGGTTGGGTTACAGTTTGGTTTTATACATTTCAGGGAGACAAGAATTACACATAAAGTCATAAATCAATACATGGAAGGCATACATTGGTTTGGACCAAAAAGGTGGGACATCTTGAAATGGGGGCTTACAGGTTATAGGCGGGTTTAAAGACTCTTTTATTTGTAACTGGTTAAAAAAATGAAGCTTTGACAAAAGGCTTGGAATGTTTTAAATTAAGAAAGTCTGTTAAGCAGAGACAAGCCACCGTACATATATCGGTCATAGACTGAAGTGATCTGTTAAGTAAACTGATGACCTGCAGGTGTGGTTTAAGCTTGTCTTCTATATCTTAGGTCTGTTAATGAGTTACAAGGGATATCTCCAAGAAGGGAGGGGAACATGATGAGGCGTGTCTGACCACCCTCCTTGTGGCCAGCAACTCAGCTTTCGGGTATTTACGGGGTCCCCATTGGCCAAGAGGGGGTCCATTCAGCCAGCTAAGGGGTGCTTAAGATTTTATTTCAGTTCACATAACACATAAATAGATTATATTTAAGGACAGAAGATGACCAGAGCAACCCTAGCAAACCGCAACTGCCATGCTGGGACATAGAAGAGAGTTCCAGATCATGGATTTATAATAGGGTGCAGCTAATCTGGGTGCATTTCATCACTTGAGAGTCCTTTACACACTAGGCTGAAGTGATGAAAAAGTTTCCACAGTAACCCTTTTGGTCTCGTCACCATGTTCACAAGATGGCTACAGTTTGTATTGTCTTTTTTAAGAAATCAACAATACTGTCTGTCCTTGGTTTACACTGCTGCTTCTGCCCTTTTTAGTCCTAAATTCCGATCAGCTTCACCATCCTGCCCTGCCTCTTTCTATAGGACATCACTGTTGAGTGGAATATTGTCTGGACCAGTCAGGGAGTGGAGAAATAATGCAGGTGAAATTAATGTTTCTTAGCACTTAACTTCCATTACCTTAGAAAATATTACATACAATAAATATAGAGATCCAACACATGCAATAAAACAAACTAAATAACTAACTAGACAGATCTGATTAGAAGGGCTTCAATTTAAAAGCTGGGGGCTGGGAGCGCGGCGCGGAGAGCATCAATCACCTAAGGTTTCTTTACAAATGTAACCAATTCTAAATGTGTATCATAAGAAATATTGTCAAACATCGCGCATGTTCCAATGCAAGTCTTACTTTCCTTGGAACTAATTGGTTGTTGGTGGAGGAGTGGGGGCAGGCAAACCAACCAACCAGATTGATAGCTTGAGAGCCGGTACTACTCTACATATTCCTAATGAACTACAGAAGGAACAGCAGCATCTACAACATACCTAGAATGGCACCCAGTGTCTTGGAGTTGAATAAAACAACTTAAGACCATTTTTTAGATAAGGAACGATGACAACTTTCTTTTCTTAACTTCTAAGTCTTCTCTGAATGCCCTAAAGAAGGTGGCAGTTACAATTTACATTTTACAAATGAGAGATACAAGATATAATATATAACCTGCTGGAGGAATTGGGTATTCTAAATAACCAAGTCTATATTTCAGCCAAATGTGTACTTGCCATTAGCTTCATATACAAAGTATATTCCTAAGCACATAAACATTTTTCTTCTATTTCAGAATTGAAATTTTCCTCCAGCAGCAGAGGGTATATGCTCCAGAAGGTATATGAAATACTACGGAGGTTGACATAGGTGAGCTGATGTTTAAAAAACAACAAATACCCCCAAACTCTGAAAAAGGTAATTGTAACCAAGAGGATTATGCACAAAGAGTACAGGTATATTTACTTTATCTAGAATTTTGCCTCTTCAATCACTAAGTCTCTTACTGAATAATCAAGATGTTACTTGGCTCCAAGGACCGTAGAGAATAAAATGTCACTGCTGCAGCTGCTATATTTCTTGCTCACAGCCCTTCAAATTAAAAAATGGGGAAAAAAGGCCCAATACAAATGCAGAATTTAATTAGTAAAAGCCCAAATCCTTGCCCGAAGCCCTGTTCTTCCTGTAATATCACATTCTTTTCTTCTTGTGTAAACTTTTCATTATGAAGGAGACATCTTTATAATACAATAATTCTAGTTATAATGTAACTGCTGGTAACATAACTCTTGCATTAGAGAAGGCAGCATGTTCAAGTAATGTTGTTTTAATACAATTTGTGTTCAGCAGAAACCAAGTCAACTTGGTCATTTAGAATTTGATCAATGTGAATTAGTGTCTTACTGAAACAAACCATTTGATCATTTTGAAATTGATCAATGAGAATCAGAGATAAAACATTTATCATGTACATTTGGTATATTAGATTCATTCACACAGCACTAAAGTAGGTTATAAGTAGACATCAATACGTGTTAGAGACGATGTGCAGGGTACCTGTCGGCTGCAGATACAAATATATGTACAACAGTATATAATTTTAAAACTTTTGATAAGGCAAGTTATTCAATAAGGCAGCTGCAGTCACTAAAAACTGCAAGAACTCAACTTTAGAGAAACTACAAAGGGAAGCATAGCAAAACTGAATAGCTTGAAATAAGTTTCAATCAGAAGTTTAAGAAGAAAGGTAAGTAACATAAATTTACTTGACTGAACTTCTAGAAGAATTTCAAGACTATTAATCAGAGTAAACTTTGTACCTGCTGTACAATTAGTTCTATTAATCTAATATTTCAAAATTGAAGCTGCATTGACATTCAGGCTCACTGGCTTATGCATCTAACAGAATTATAAATTTGCCAGTCAAAACCTTATTTAATTATTTTACAGCCAATTAAGCAGGATCTTTAAACACTGCTGCTTAAAACTGTCCATGATCCACACGTGTAATTATAGAGAACACAAGAAACACCTGCTGATACCATTGGTGTGTCATCTTCAGCTTCATGAATTCATTCCCAGTATAGTTATTAAAATTATACACCCAAAAAAGAAACTACAGTACTGCCAGTCGAAGTGGAACCCTAAAACAAAAAACCAACGTCATTTTAAAGTTAAAGGGTTGTATATTGAAGAAAATCTTCAATATTAGGTCATTAAGTATGAAATGTCTGATTTCCTTAAGTACCAAGTTTGACAGTTGATATCTCTGACATTTCATTTTGACACTCTTGTTTTATTTTTATGGTGAAGGTACATCCTCAGTCTTTCAAACGCATGTTTTGGCTTGTGATTACCTTTCACATTTTTTAAAATTTTTATTTATTTATTTTTTTGAGACAAAGTCTTGTTCTGTTGCCTGGTGTCAACCTAGCTCACCAGCAACCTCAAACTCCTGGGCTCAAGCAATCCTGCTGCCTTAGCCTCCCGAGTAGCTGGGACTAGAGGCAGCCACCACAATGCCTGGCTAATTTTTCTAGTTTTAGTAGAGATGGGTTCTCACTCTTGCTTAGGCTGTTCTCAAATCCCTGAGCTCAAGAGATCCTCCAGTCTTGGCCTCCCAGAGTGCTAAGATTACAGGTATGAGCCAGCACATTTTTTTAGAGCAATTTTTGTGAAACCATGGATAAGTCAAAAATTCACATTTTTTTTTTTTTTTTTGAGTTCCATCATGGAACCAATGCAGTGGAGACAGCTCGAAATATCAAAGTGTTTGGGAAGGACGTGGCTAATGAACGCGCACAGTACATCGATGGTTTGAGAAATTCCATTCTGGTGATTTTAATTTTGAAAGTGAGCCATGTGGGTGACCTGAGACCAACACGGATAATGATGAGCTGAAAGCTGTAGTGGAAGCCAACCCATCTCAACGTATGCGTGCAATTAGCAGCAAGATTTGACGTTACTATTCCAGCAATATTGGACCACTTGAAACCAATCGACAAGGTAAAGAAGCTGGACAGATGGGTACCACATGAATGAAACGAGTGTCAGAAGAGAAATCGTCTCAAAGTTTGCCTTTCTTTGCTGTCACAACATAAAGAGGAACCATTTCTATACCATATTGTTAAGTGTGATGAAAAATGGATTCTTTTTGACAATTGCAAGCATACAGCACAATGGTTGGATAAAGATGAAGTGCCAAAACACAGTCCAAAACCAAACAGTAATCCAAAAAAGCTAATATTGTCTGTTTGGTGGTCCAGCGCTGGTATTATCCGCTACAGTGTCATGAAACCTGGTCAACTGATTACAGCGGACGTCTACTGCAACCAATTGGATGAAATGATGAGGATGCTTGCAATTAAGCTGCTGAGATTTGTCAATAGAGACAGGCTAATCATCTCGCAAGACCACGTGTCGCAAAAAACAATGCTGCTCAAACTACAAAGGCTGGACTTCGAAACTGTCATCCACCAGACCTTGTACCAACTGACTACCACTTCTTCCAGGCTGTGGACCACTTCTTGCAAGGAAAAATATTCAGTTCTCGATAAGCTGTGGAAAATATCTTTTGCGATTTCATTGCCATTCACTCTCCAAGGTTCTTCGCTGTTGGCATAAACAAGCTACCCTTAAGATGGCAAAACTGTCAATAGTTTAGGCGCATATTTTGATTAATTGTACTGCTTGTTGTTTGCAATACAATAAACTAAACTTTTGATTCAAAATTGGACATTTCATATTTAATGACCTAATACATAGTAATACTTATAAAATCCATTTTATCTGTATGAGTTTTGCATAGCATTCCTCAGATACTCTAAAATCATCTAAACTACTTTTTCAGGGTAACTAATCTTTTAATACTTTATAAGGATAACCCAAGCTTTCTTCTATGAGCCTAAATTTGTAAGTCAGGTTTCAACAACTTCAGTCAAGGATAAAAGCAAAAATCCCTTCTAAAATCTGGCACACAAAGGAGTATTACCAGTATTCACATATGGCTTCATAGAATTGTACTCATTTAGAAGCACTTCATCTTTCAAAGGAACTGAAGCCCCACTGAAAAGTTGAACCTCCAATGAAACCATTCCAAAAATATTTTCAATAGATCTGTTACTTTCCATACATATTTTCTTCCTTTTCTCTTTCATAGAAGTAGAAACTTGCCACTTCATCATGTAAAGGACAAAATGAGAAGGAAATGTCAATTGTCTTTAAAATGCTTTTCATTTGTTTGATATTACATTGTCTTTACAATGTTTATGTTGCCTTTAAAATAGTTCATATTTCTTTGATACTTGCTTTTATATTTTAAAAATAATTCATATAAGTAAACACTCTGGTAACATTTCTTTTCTATAAGTGTGGTGTATTAGCTCCAATCTACCCAAAGAGATCTGAATTAGATGCTGACCAAGAAACAGGGCCCCTGCAGTGCTCTGATTATGCTTCCAGGATGCATCTCTTACATGCTATACTGTCATGAGTGCCTGATGCATTCGTAATCCTGGGTAGAGTATGAACTCCCTAAGGGTAAGAACTCCTTCTAATGTATGATTATGGGGTTTAACACTATCTAGAATTTGTTTGGAAGCAAATACAGAAACTTCTCCTATGGCACATAATTTCATAATTTGAATTATAAAACCTAACATTTATTAAACATTTACTTTGTGCTAGGCCTGTGCAAGGCACTATACATGCAACATTATTAATCACCTATGAAATGGAATATAAGAATTAATACAAAATATAATTTTCATTAAGATGAGCTATAATACGGTACTAGCACTGTATAATTGGGAACTAGCACCATAAGTTGCTCTAAAATGTCATATGAAGTGTTGGTAATTATTGTTTTAGTTGGATCGGGGAAAAAAAGGTATTCCTTTTGAATAAAAGCTAGATGTAAAAAGAATGCTGGATTTGCTCAGTGATTTAGGTTTTACAGCTAAAATTTTAAACTTATTGTGGGAAAATCAGCAGTACAACTTATCTTCAAATCTGGGCGCGGTGGCTCACACCTGTAATCCCAGCACTTTGGGAGGTTGAGGCAGGATGATCACTTGAGGCCAAGAGTTTGAGAGCGGCCTGGGCTATACAACAAGACCCCATCTCTACTAAAAAATTAAAAAAAAATTATCTTCAAATCCTTTAATTCCCACTGTAATTAAGGTAATATTTGTTAGTAAGTGGATATTCATTAGGGATGTAAACATGCCATCACAGGAGAACTAATTTGGGACTTTTAAAAAGATCGTCATTTGAAAAAGTTTGCCTTCCTCTGTTCTTTTCTGATGAACTTAAGTTCCATGCTCCTAAGATCCTGGCCTGTCTTCTTCATAACTGTTTATTCGGAACTTGGCAGAGGACATGTCACGAAGGAGCTCTATGAATGAATGACATGTGGATAAAACAGGGGAAAATCCATTAATTCTAAAGTGTTTTAATGGTTTACTGCCAAACTATAAACTGAGAGACTGAGGTGTGAATTAATATTTTAAGCATCCCTAAAATAATTCCATTAGCTATCCTGGGAGAATGCATCGATGTAGCCGGTGTTAGTCATGTGTAGCCTCAAATGCTCTTAGCTTGCTTTCTCGTTACGGTGATTTGTGTGGCTCCCTATCAGGTACACAATATTGCCCTTGAAATTGCAATTTAAAAATCTTCCATTTCCTGTAACCAAGATGCACCTAAATAAATCCTATGTCCATCAGATAAAATTAACTAACTCTTTCTCAAAGTCCTTCAGAGCTTGTGGCCTAAGAGGGACTACTGGCTTCATGTTCTAGATGGTCAGAGGTCTTCAAGGTAAAGCTTACAGGGGCTAAGCTGGACATACAGACAGGAGCAAGCGAAAATAACTTGGCCAGGCAAGAAGACTCCCTCATGCAATGGAAAGAATATAATATACTGCCTTATGAAAGACTGAAGAGTCAGAATTATCCAAGGCAGCCAAATTTCTAAGAAGAAATAGCATTCTACTAAGCAATCTCTGTGTCTTCAAAGATGGTAAACATCTCTTACAGCCAATGTACCACCCCTTCTTCCTAGGTGTGAAGCCAACAAACTCATTACATACAAATCAAAACATGACATCCTAGGAAGCTCAGTCTAGAGAGCAGTAGCTGGGGAAAATAAAAAAGGTTTAATGAAAACAACTTTCTGAAAAACCAGCTCATGAAATTTCTTCACAGCATGTTAAAACCTGGGTTTTTGTTTGTACTGGAGTTAGCCAAACTGCAAAATCTGAGGGCACTGTCTTCAAGATTGTCTTCACTTCTGACACCAACAGCGTGTTGAGGAAGGGGTTCCCCCAAACCACCCTGAAGTTCAGTAATTCACTAAAAGGACTCAGAGAACTCACTGAAAGCTATTAAACTCAGTTACAGCTTATTACAGGACAAGAAAACAGAGAATCAGCCACAGGAAGCAATGAACAGGGCAGAGTCTGGGAGGGTTCCAAATGCAAAGCCTCCTGGCATCAATACCCATAGAGTACCATCAGCCAGGGAAGCTCACCTGAGCTACATGTTCAGCATTTCATTGGGGCCTCATTAAACAGCTTGGTTGATTGCCCACATGATTAAACCTCTCCAGAGGTTGGGCTGACACCACATGGCCTGAGGGGCCCACCAAGAATAACAGTTTCTATCACTTGGGAAATTTCAAGGCTTTAGAGGTTACCTCACAGGAACCTGGCACAAAGTCCAGACCTGTCTTTGGGCAAGACCAAATCCTCACTACACAGTTTGGCCAGATGAATAGCATCTTATAAAGAATAAAGTCTTTTTTTTTTTTTGAGACAGAGTCTCACTCTGTTGCCCTGGCTAGAGTGAGTGCCGTGGCATCAGCCTAGCTCACAGCAACCTCACACTCCTGGGCTCAAGCGATCCTCCTGCCTCAGCCTCCCGAGTAGCTGGGACTACA
>CAUYSK010067664.1:0-79891 GCA_963575035.1 Avahi laniger | reverse complement strand
CACAGTGCTGGGGAGGGTGTCTGGGATTTAGCTGGTGAGTGCAGAGCTGACATTTAACCAGATGTGCTAGTGGTTAAAACACTGAAATGTTTTCTTAGGTCTTAGAAAATCACAGTTGCAGCCTAAATGTCCTTGCATCCTTTCCTCCAGGACCTCCTGGGACACTCCAGACCTCTCGATGGTCCAGCAACTAAAGGGTCACTGTTCCTGGCATAGTAGTGGGCTCCAGGCTCCTGGCCCAGCACGGTTACCTGCTCAGATGCCTCCACTTTCCTTACTGGTTGTGCCAGGATTGAACATCATCCTATGAGTGGGAGCCCAGATGTCCCTCCTGAGAGCTTCCTTCTTGTCCTCCAGTTCCTGGTCTTTGGAGTCAGGCCCAGATCCTTGCCCAGTCCTCCCTTGGGTCCTTTCCTGGGGCCAATGCTCTGTGCCACCCACCCCTCCCATCCCTCGCCTCTCACTGCTCACTGGGGTCTTGCTTTGCACTAATGGCCCCTCCATTCTCCGAGTACGACCGCCAGGCACAGCTGCTGCAGTGCTGTCCCGGATCTGAAGCACAGCTGGCGCCTGGCTAGCGCTGCCTCAGAGCACACCCTCCTTCACCAAGCTCCACAACACTCGACTTTGGTCCCCTGGTCAACCTCCCACCTGAGACTCTTTCCATCCGGACACTGCCCAATCCTGGTCCCTGCTCCAACACCCTCAGCAGGTGGCTCTGGAACCCCAGCACATCCCAGCTGCCAAGTATGTTGACCGAGGACAAATACAGTGTCATTCAGGACAATCTCAGGTATCTGCAGGTCTTCTCCATGGTGGGGAGGGCCCTGCACTCAAGACAGTTGTTGAAAACCTGAGAGGCAGAAGGTTTAAGGCCAAGGCCTCGGTACTCATGCTACCACTTATGGGCTGGGTGACCTCGAGCTATCTACTGAACTTCTCTGAACCTCAGTTTCCTCATCTGTAAAGTGGAGGGACTTGTGCTATCCTGCCAAGGTTGAGATGAGCACAAAATAAGATAATACATAAAGTGCTTGGCAAGTAGAGCTGTCCAATACATGAGAGCTCTTATTATTTATTGCATTACATTTCTTTTCTCTTCCTGCAGCTGCCAGGCCTCCGTTTCCTAGGCCTCGTTCAGACCAAGCCTCTGGACTGGTACACTGGTCTTCATTTCCCAACTACATCTCAGCTCTAAGGATTTTGGTTCGAATAGCCCTCTGCACCTCTCCTCTCTTGGTCACCTCACCCGTCAGACTCAAACTCTGGCCGATGTGCATCCTGCTGGCTGTGGCACATTGCTGAATGCCCACCCTGTATCGCTCTTCCTTTCTACTTACCAACAGAACTCTACTTCTGCCCAGGGCAGTTTCCCCAGCTGGAGTGCTCACCTTCACAGACCCCCCTGCAGAAGGTTGGCTCGGGTGTTTGCCTAGCAAACACTTAGGTTGCACATGCTAGGGTCAAGGCATGGTTCTAAGCACTTTGCAATTTAGTTCCCATAGTATTTCTATGAAGTAGGCACTATTATTCCTATTTGATCCATGAGAAAACTGAGATATAGAGAGGTGAGGTGACTAGCCCGAGAATACACAACTATTAGAGGGTGGAGCCAGGATTTGAACCCAGTTTGTAGAGTCAGGGCTCTTAGCTATTATGCTTGGCTGTTTCCCGCCAAGAGAGATTGGATTTCTGAGAAAGCCTGTGCTCTCCTGACATGGTTGTTGACTTCTTGCTTCCTTTTGGCTTCTTTTTCTGGCCAGGAATGCTGATGGGAGACATGAGGTAATGCCACTGTGATCTTATGGCCATGGGGTGACAGGCACGATGACATCACTTGCTACTGTATGTCCTCTGGGTGGCCTCTCTGGGCCCCTTGTTATGGGGGGCAATAACCCCCTATTTGGTTAAGGCACTGTAGTTGGATTTCTGTAGCTGATGGATGAACCCTAACTGGTACCCTGGCCCCATTCCCCCAAAAGGAGGCTGTCACCTGGGCTCACTCAGAAGACTTTTCAAGACACAGCCTGCTTCGGGCTTCAGTCCAATGGCCCCTCGAGTGACCCGGCTGCAGTGTTGCTTGTCTGTGCAGTGAGCTGAGAGGCCTTGAGAACCATCACGTCCTTGCCCAAGCTCACTCCAAATTAGGCGTCAGTGACGGCAACAGGGAGGCTCAATTAGACCTCTCTGACCTGGCCAGAAAGATTCTGGCTCTATTCTCTTGGTTTCTCTGGATCTGCATGTAAGAGGAGCAATGTAGGGTTGGGGGAGGACCCTTTTAAGCAAGATATAGATACCCAGAGAAAAATCAGGAGGACCAGCCAAACAGGCTCTTAGCTGGGAAAATAGAATAGCTTCAGACTTGTTTCCTAATTACCTGGCATGATGCCTAGCACATAGTGTCTGCTGGATACATTCATCCATTTGTTTGCTTCAGTTCAGGGGTAGAGAGGGGAGAAATGGATTCAGTCATGGACATGGTAAACAAAACACACAGTACCAAAAAAAAAAAAGTATAAAATCCTTCTCACCCCTAATTCTAGTTCTCTTTCTGTTGCTAAATTTTTGTATATCTTTATAGAAATAACCTATGAATGCATAAGTTTAATCAGAGAATTTAGAACAGGCTGCACTAATCAATAACTCAAATAATAGTGACTAAAAATGAAAAACAAACATGGTTTATTTCATGCCACTCTTATGGGTTGGTAGGGCACTCTTATCCCCCAAATTGCCAGTTACTGTCCCAGGGGGAAAGAGAGAGAATTGGGGGGACCCACAGCAGCAATCAAATACCTTAGCCTGCAAATGACATGCATCACTTCTGCTCAAAACTCATTGGCCAGAATGAGTCACATGACCCCTTCCAACCACAATGGGACCAGAAAGTCCAATCCAACCATGTGCTCAGCATGGAGGAGCCCAGGATTTTGTGACGAATAGTACAATTGATGGCATGCACACTTTTGCATTTACTTGCTGGTTTGTTTTATATTTTGGAAATATGTGAAGTATTTCGAACAGTGCCTGGCTCATAAATGTTTGCTATTATCATTTTTACCTATATTATTTCATCTATAATAATATATATTATATGAGATATTATTTTTACCTATGGAGATTTCTCATTAAATAGATGCCTCTTGAATGAGAGAATGAAGAAATGAAGTCCTGTTTATTGTTTCCCTGGTGCCGTGGGGGATACAGAGGAGAAGGAAGCTGTGTCTTAGGAACTCAGTTAATGCATGCGCAGACAGCACCGCAGACGAAGTTTAGACCAGTTCAGCGGGGGGAAGATGTGAGTATCGGACTTTCTGGTGAAATTCCTGCACTGTGCTGAGCCTCAGGACCCGTCGCCAGCTCTGCATTTATGGCCTTCTGGGTCCACGTAATGACGAGCACCGCTGGGCTGACTTGTGTTCTTTGCCTGGGAAAGGACGGACGTTGGCGCGCTACCAAAGCCCTGCCTGCCTCTTGGATCAAGTTCCTCCAACCGTGCAGGACAACCACACAGAGCCCTTTAAAAGGCACTTGCGATGATTTAATTAAATCTGACAGATTTTTTTTAAAACCACTAACTAGAGAGCTCAACCTTATTTCCCATTTATTTTTTTGTTCCTGCTTCTAAAGGTTAACAACAGGCTTAACTCCTTCCTTCACCTCAGAACTGTATTTGTAATGAGCATCCCAAGAGAATATCCCTTTCTCTCTCTCTCTCTCTCTGAATGAACCTACTTCATCTACTTTGCCAAAAGGAGGGGGCGATATTTGCAGGCAGCAGTCTGTATTGTCTGTCTGGGTGGAGAGCTTGGAATATCTCAGCAGTGTGAGCCTCCGAAGCTAAGGCGCATTCAGATCCGTATTCAATGGCAACGTTGCTACCACTTCAGCCTGAAATGGCTCTTGTCATCAGAGTCAGGCTAACTCCTGGGGAACAAACATGTTCATGAACAGAGACTCCTGAAGCCACCAGAGTCTGATGGAGGGCATGGCTTTGGGACGAGCGTGCCTCAGAGTTGGTGGCCGTGTCTGGAGAGGAGGTTAGTGATGAGATGACATGAGAAGCAGACTATTTCTAAACTGGATTCAGCCCGGCTCCCGCTTCCAGACAGTGAGTGGATTGTTATCATATAATATTAACAGGCTCATCTGAATGAGGAAGAGGGTGAGTAGGAAATTAGCACTGGGTGAGCAATTTGATATGGAGTTATCTCCTCTAATCCCCACGGGACTTCTGAGCTGTCTTCCTGGTGCTACTTATGATAACAGTTTTGTTAGGGGATTTGACCACAGTCACATGACTTGTGAGCAGCAGACGCAGGGCTCGAACCAGGGTCTTTTGACATCTCATCCAGTGTTATCTCCACCCTCCCTTACCCACCTTCTGCCCCAAGGCCCCATCAAGACCAGTGCATTTCCATACTGCCGGGACATCTCTGCTATGGTGTTTTTGCATAATCTGCTCTTCCCTGTAAGAACTCCTTCTGTGCAGTTCCCCATGCCCCCATCTCCGACCCCCCAAATTTATCTGTCTGGGACCCATTCTCTCAAGACCTTGTTCTCCAAATCTGAAGGGGACAATCAGGATTTTAAAGCCCCCAAAGCAGTGATCATCACTGGGCCTGGAGAGGGGCGCTGCGTCCCCTGGTGGGGAGGATTAGACTCCCCAGGGGGTGGGGAGGAGGTGTGGATTGAAGAAGCAGTGAAAACAATATTGCTTTGCTATTTTTCAGCATGATTTCCTATTTATTTTGAAATTTGAAATAACTCTAAAGAAGGCCATGAGCTTTTTATGTTTGTGAAGAGAGGACTTGCGTTTGGAAGCTCTGAAAAATACTGATATAACTACCGTTAAAGTTCATGTGGCTCCTGCTGGTGTCTATATTTTAAAGGAATTTCGGAGACGTGGATCGAATCCCTCAAAACAAACCTCTAAAATGGGATCTCAGACTCCACTGCGGATAGACACTCTCTAGTCAGACTGGCTCTTCTCTCCTCTGCAGCTACCCCGTTGGTGGGCACCGAGGTCTTTGGGTGGAGGTGTGCTGTAACAGCACCCGCTTTCTCGCCCGCAGCCTGCAAAGCCTTTACAAGGGGCAGGAGGGCCAGTTCCGCAAAGGTGGCACGGCCTCACGTCTTTTACTCCCTCTCTTTATGGGAATTTTTGGAGCCAGAAGATCCCAATGGTGGCAGAAGGCTGGAAAACTAGTGAAAATCAAGAAAGACTCAAAAAATATTCTGAAGGAGACATACGTGCCAGGACCTTAGTGAGAAATATGTTTGCCTCCTTGTCCATTTCTGCAGGGCCCCTCTCTCTCCTGCCACGAGGCAGGAGGCATCTGCTGTCGCCAGGAGGGGGCAGCCCAGAAGCCAGAAGACAAAGGCAACAGATTCCTGGCTTTTAAATAAAACAAAGAAATGCAAAACTGCCGTCCACACCTAAGGGAAGAAGATTTCCTAGAATACTCACCAAAGACAGTGCTTTTCCCACCTGAGAAGAGTTTAAAATATTTTTGATTTGCAGGAGAAAGAAGAGTTTGGGGTGGTGCAGGGGTGGAGGGGGAGAGATAGAGAAAGAGAGATGTGATGTAATCCTGAAACACATACTTCAAGGAAGGGACTGTGATATAAGTCGAATTGTGTCTCCCCAAAAGATATGGCAAAGTCCTAACTCTTACTACCTGTGAATGTGACCTTATTTAGAAATACGGTCATTGTAGGTGTAATCAAGTTAAGATGAGGTTGTACGCTAATCCAATGATTGGGGTTCCTATAAGAAGAGTAGATTTGGGCACAGAGACTAGAAACACAGGGAAAAAGTCACAGGAAGACAAAGGCAGAGAATGAAACAATACATTTATAAGTCAAAGAACTCCAAGAATTGTCACAACCAGCAGAGGTTAGGAGAGATCTGCAAGGATCCTCCTCCAGCACATTCAGAGAGCGTGGCCCTGCTGACATTTCTTTCTTTTTTTTCATTATTTAAGACCTTTATTAACAGGAGCTTGCAGTTTGTTGACTTTTTTGAAAAAATCAAGTTATAAACTTTTATTACAAATTAAAGTTCTTAAAAATCTCAACTTGACCAGATATGAAACAATTTAAAAATCTTTAAAGGCGTATTGAGAAAAAATAGGCTTTTTAAAAAAACACGTTTGTTATTACCAAAAAAGACGTCTTTAGGTAAAAATAATAAAAACCCCATGCTGCATAGGTAATGCAGATAGCTCTAGTTATCTGGTCAATGGGCAAAAAGCAAGCACTTAAGGTCTTCAGCTCCAATCTTTTGTTCATTTCTTATTGCTGGAATTTCATATTCATTTCTTCTTGTTGGATGACTAACCGGACGATGGTAGAGATGGTCAGCCGGTATTTGCTCAGCCCCGCCCTGCTCAGACTCCGGAGCGGACAAATTCTCAGCTGGTGGACCGGCTGCTTTTGTCTCTTTGCCGTCTTGTGGTTTAGGATTTTCTGGGCGTCTGCGTCCGTAATTGGAGTTGTGGCGGTACTGACGTTGAGGCAGCTGCTGACCTTGGGTCTCATCTTGATTCTCTTTATCCTCTTCATTGCATCCTCTCTGGGCTGTCTTTGACGAGCAGGGCCCCTGCGGAATCATGGGCTATAACCCCGATACATATTCTTACTGGTGGTCTACCTTGTTCTCCCGCACCCTGGCTGTCAGCACTCTGCATCACTTTTCCCTATAAGGGAGGGTTGGAATACTGTGGTCGACGCCACAGGGTCTCTGCATGTAGTAAGGTGGGAACCTTCGCCTGCGGTAGGGCTGGCGTTGCTGGCCTGGCCACCAGGAGCACGCTCCGATTCCTCATTCTTTTCCCCACTCTCACTGTTCTGATAATTCTGCTGGTGATTGCGTGGAGGACCCCTGCGACAGGGATAGCGTCTTATAATGGTGGCGGTCTGCTGCGTATTTACTGCCTTGAACTGGAATTCCACCAGGGCCTGTGACATTGCTGCCTCCGCACCCTTTTCTCCTTCAACACCATCAAACTCCACAGACTCTCCATCTCCTACACTGCGAAGGTGCTTCCTGGGGTCATTCTTCTTTATGGCAGTCTGGTGTGCAAATACATCTTCCTTGGTGTCATTCCTGTTGATGAAACCACATCCGTTTCTTACACTGAACCATTTTACTGTCCCCAAAACCTTCGTTGTGATGACCTTTTTGTCCCAGCTGACAGGCGCCACCGATGTGAGGCTTCCCCGGGCCACAGTTCCCTGCACCACTGACCCTGGTGCGGAGTCGGCAGCACTGAGGGCGAGGCTGGCTGGCGGCTGCTGGGTCTGGACCTGGCTGCTCATTGTTACGGTGACGGTGACTGGGGCTGGCTGCGGCAGCAGTGGCTCCTCCTGATGTGCGATGGTAACTAGGCCGGTGGCGGCGGTGGGGCTTCCCAGGGCTCTCTGGGGTCTGCTCTCCGCTCCTGCTACCGAACTCTCTGCTGACACTTCTATTTCAGACTTCCGGCCTCCAGAATTGCATACATTTCTGTTGCTATAAGCCACCCTGTTTGTGGCAGTTTGTTATAGCAGCCCTAGGAAACTACTACTGAGTGGTCTACGAGGTAACACAATTCCCAGGGGAATTTAGGGATGCAGGTGCAGAGGGAAGCCTAGGGGGCAATATCCTTGCACCATCATGGCTTGGGAGCGGTAAGGAAGGTTGGGCTGTCAGGGTCAGGGAGGGCGTGCATATTTTCAGAGGGGTGAGGCCAGGAATATGCATTTCCCCCTGTTCTCGAGAAGGGAGTTAGCCAAGAGAACAGGCACTGGCAGGCTTGTAGTCGTAACGGGGTTTGCAGCAGCTGACACTGGCTGGGACCCTGGGCTGGGGAGCGAGAGGCATGCAGACACAGCAGCAGATGCCTATGCGGGCAGACACCACGCATAAGGATTCGGGGGGCTCACAAATAGCACCCTATTCATTACCTAAGTTCAGAATAAATTAAGAGATAGAGGCAGAAGTCCAGCAGTCATAAATCCAAGTATCATCTTTAGATTAATAATTGAGAAAGGCAAGATAGGAGAATGTCACGTCACTGAGTTCGGTGGAAACAGCAGGCATGCCAATACGTCCTGCATGCCAGGGTTCCACGACTAATCGATGCGCAGGCCAACTGCAGCCCTTTCTTGGGAGGGGCGGGGGGAACGGGGCTTTCTGCAGACAGATCTCAAAGAGAGGGAGACACCCAGAGAGGCAGGCCTAGCTCCTTCTCTTAAATAAGTCACAGAGGCGCAAATGGGTACTACTGTGCAGATGTTCCTCCACCTAGAAACGGGGACTGGAGAATACGAGCTCTTTCCTTTCACCTACCTGGGACTAATGATCCTGTACGAGGCTCCACGAACTGTGCTGTTACTTCTGGGAAAAAGGAGGGGACGGGGGAAATCCCGAGCTGTTCCAGTTTAAACCAGAAATGCTAAGATTACCCAGAATTTCCTAAGATTACATTTTCTGCCTGCAAGCGGAATGGAGCTTCAAATAGAATTTGAGTTGTAGTAAAATGAAGTTACATTTCTTGCAAACCTAGATTTTATGAACTGGGTTCAGACTTGCTGCATATGCAGATACAGTTGGTCACGTCGGGAGGATATTGGGAGGGCAGCTAATCACAGCCCTGACCTTCCAGGCTTGATGGACATTTAGCCCCTGGTGCAATGATCGCAGGCCATGGGGCCACTGTCAGTCTGTGGTTCCTGAAGCCCTCTGAGCCCAGTATTTTCCTTTCCTTGAGTGCTGCAGTGGAGACTCTGACATGCTCGGTGGGAAGCTGAGTGATTGTCCTCGTGGGTCTTAGCGACACCAGAGGAAGGTTTCAGGCTGTGAAAGCACTCTGCTAATTGATGCCAATGGCAGCTCAGAGGAGTGGAATTCCCAAATGTATCACTGCTACAGACAATGCAAAGAGGTCGGGGTAGGAGGTGAGGTTATGTGGTTGGTCAGAGTCCAAGCTGAGATTTGAATTCAGGTCTCTGCATGCCCAGGAGGCCCACGATGCCTTTGTAGACTGGCAGCTTCTTGAGAGCAAGTCTGTTCTGCATTCCTCCTCTGAAAACTCCCTGCACACCCACTGCCCGCACCTGTGTCAGCAACGATGGAGGCAGCCTCGTTGTAAATGGCATCGGTGCACCCAGAGGGCTCTTTTTCCAGAAGCAGGTGACAAGGAGCCTCTTACAGTAGGGGCCTCGGCAGAAAATCACAGAGGTCTGTGTTCATTCGTATTTTCAACTCACTCCATCAGGAACTTTGATTCTGCTATTCTTCAGCCTCTTGCCTTGGTACAAAGCAGTTTACTCCCAGCACCCTGCTCCCCATGGGCACACAGACTGTCAAGACATGTCTGCCATTGTGTTGGCAGTCCCCAGGGGCTGGGGCACCTTCCTCACCCCCGCGTCTCCCGCCTCACTCATGTGACAAGGCTGCTGACCCAGAAAGGAATAGGATCTTTTTTAGGTTCCCCGCGCCAGACAGAGAAAGAGGTAGGCAAGGGCTCTAAGCATTTGCAAAAGTGACTTTTTTCTCCCAGAAAGACACAAAAGAGCTTCATGGAGTGTTTTTTCTTCCTTGGCCCTTAGAATAAACTCTGACTTCTGTGTGACATTTATTTGGCTTACACCAGGATCCTGGTTAAACACACAATCTGTTGGCATTTATGGAGGGCCTGCTTTGTGCTACATTCTCATGGAGACAAGGAACTGAGCAAGTCCTGGTCAGGTCCCTCTGGGAAACTACAGGGGACACCTTTTGCATGAATGCAATGCCACCCTCTCCACCCCCCTCCCCCGTTCCCTGCCCCTCCCTCACAGAGCAGAACGTGGGGGCCGCAGCAGGTACTAGAGAGGACAGAGAAACAGCCACCAGGGCCTGTGTCATTCCGGGCTTCCCAGCTGGGAGTTCTAGCAGCTGCATCTATTAATATTATTGGCCCCCAAAAGAAAAGAAAAGAGATCCATGTCACTCTGACTAAAAACATACTTATTTCTGTAGATGGTTTTTCCCTAACCGAGCTGAGGGATGACTCCAAAAGCAAGATGAAACTCAAACAGATGGATTTTGTCTGAAAATATTTCCACTGGCTTCTGGTTGATAACATTTCCCCAAGGGAATAAAGAGGAACAGACATGCTCAAAATCTTTTTCTAGATTTTTTTTTATGTATGGCATTTTTATTACTACATGGATAAAATTATAATATATGTTCGAAATGTCATGGTCTCTTTTTATTCCTCAGTTATGCATCTGTGAGCACTTCCCACATTCACCAGTCTTGAAAACTACCTTTTAAAAATTGATTTTGGGATTATTAGGTTGTCTCCAATTTTTCCTGAGAATAAATAAAATGATTAGACAGCTTTGTGCATAAAAATTCCTCTTCTCTGGATTTGCCTTTTAATTTTGTTTCTGTAGATTTTTTTTTGATATGTGGGAGTATTACATTTTAGTTTGTCAACTCTACCCATCTATTCTCTTATAATCTCCACCGTTGGTGTCACCACCGGAGCACAGAGACCAGCGAGAGCTATAAACCACCTCATTTTAATTTAGTTGGTGGTTGGTTGCTAAAACCATCTTTAAAACAGTATGTTTGCTGGCAGATGTTTCTGTATGGGTCTGGAATATGCTTGTTTCTTATCTTGATTTTCAGGGATTTTTATGAGCTATGCCCTGTTTTGTTAAGAAATGAGCCATTGGAGGTTTTCCTTCCACCTCCTTGCTCTCAGGGCACCGTGGAGAGGAGCACCGAGCCAGGCAGAAGTTTTCATTCCAACACGTGTTAGGGAAACTGCTGCAGGGGTTCCCTAGGTGCCAAGCCATTGTCTGGGATCCTGTTTTCTCAACTCACAACTCAGATAACATCGATGCTGTGTTTCCTGTGGGGAGCATTCCTTAACGTGGTGTCTCAGAGGGCTGGGGCATGTCTGGGGTGGTCACTGTCCTGTTTACAATCCTCTGGATCCCTGTGGGCTGAGGGTCCAAATTGGAACCCTTCCCTTTGGCCCTCCAGCTTGGGCCCTGGCTACTCTAAGCCCTGCCTCACGCTGCTTTGCCCCTCACATCCTCCGCCCAGCACGTGGTCCCTTCTCATATTAGCTAATGAGGACAGCTGAGCAGATGTCCCAAACCACACACCAATGTTCCACTCCTGAGATAATGGGAGATTCAGGTCCCAGCAACCAAAACCTGAGAGCATTCCTAAGTGGATAAAAAGGCAATATACTCAATTTGAAAAACCAAAAAGCAAAAGCCCACAAATTGCTACTGTTTAATTTATGGACCACTTTAAACCCCAAAATTCTTTTCCAAATCAAATTACTTCATTAAAAAAATTCTGTTATGTCAGGCAGGGGGGAGAGGGGAGGGGGGAGGAGGGGACGGGTATATGCATACACAAAGAGTGCGATGCGCACCACCCGAGGGATGGACACACTGGAAACTCAGACTGGGGGGACGGCAAGGGCAACATATGTAACCTAAACATCTGTACCCCCATAATATGCTGAAATAAAAAAAATTCTGTTATCTTTTTTAAAAAGCCCTCATTTTCCCCACTCCGGTGAAACTGTGCCCCAGCTGTTCTCGCTGCCTAGACTACCCTCCCCCCACCCATAGAAGCTTTACTTGCTTCCATGATGGCACATATCCCGGTATACTTGATTATTTAGGTCTCTTTTTTACTGGATCACCATATTCAAAAGGGCAAAGTCCTTGCCTCCCATGACCTGTAGCACCAGCACTAGCCCAGGGCTTGGCCCAGTGTGGGTGATTAGCATGTGTTTGTTGAGTGAATACTAAAACTAGTGGAAAGGAAGAAAGAAAGCTCTGTAGAGAATAAACACATAATTTATCTGATGAAATAGGGAATAATCTTACTAGAGGTACACATACGCTTACATTATCAAGCAGTTTTTGGACATACTTTGCATGTACTGCTAAGATTCTAAAGGGAGGAGCCAGTATTTGCTCTGACACCTACAGTGCCGTGAAGCGGGATTAGCGAAGACAAGATGGCAGGCAGCTAGCTGAGCCTTTCAGATTCTTTTCCCATCATCGATGCCTAACATGACAGCTTATTTAACCAGGCCCTGGGGAAAGGACACCACTGGAATTTAAGCTCTTCCCATATTTGACCTTCCAGTATGTGAATGGTTATCACACCTTTAGAGACTTAATCTGGTAAACCAGGACTCCACAAGAATCTCTCAAAATAGCCACAGGTATTTGCACGGTGCCTACACGTACACAATTTTATGCCCACAACAACTCTGCAAGGTGGGAAAGGCATGTTTTGCTATTATTTTCATCTCCATTTTGTGAACGAGGAAACATGCTTGGCCATATTAAGCAACTTGCTGAAAGACATGCAGCAAAGACTTGCAAAGTCCAGATCTGAACTTGAATCTCTCAGACTCCAGATCCAGCTATTACCTAATGGTGGTGAAGAGATAGTAAAGAGAAATACAAATCTTCATCCCAATGACTGTCCCATTTTTAAACATGTGCCATTCTTTGGCCGACAGACGTCTGTAACTGTGTTTGAGTCTACCTCAGCACTTCCCCTTCCTGCTGTAGTGGACTACTGCGATTCCACCAATGCAATACAGGCCATTAACAAGACCAAAAAGTTATTTTGAGATGCAGGAAGAAAGTAATTAATGCTGAATTTTTTATCTTTTGGTTTTTGAAAAATTAAAAAGAACAAAGGGCATTATAATGGATTAAGTGGTATCCATCAAAAAGACATGTCCAAGTCTTAATACCCAGTGTCCATATGTGTGACCTTATTCAGAAATATGGTCCTTGCAGATATATTTCAGGATCTTGGGATGAGATCATCCCGGATTTAGAGTGTGCCCTAAGTCCAATGACTGGTGTCCTTACAAGAGAAAGGAGAAAGAGATCTGAGACACAAGGGGACACAAGGGAGAGGCCACGTGAAGACAGAGGCAGAGATCGGAGTGATGCTGCCACAAGCCAAGCGACACCCAGAGCCACCAGGAGCTGGAAGGGGCAGGAAGGATTCTCCCCTGGAGCCTCCAGAGGGAGCACAGTTCTGCCAACATCTTGGTTTCAGACTTTTGCTCTCCAGAACTGTGGAAGAATAAATTTCTCTTGTTTTAATCCACTGTATTTGTGGTAATTCATTACAGCAGCCCTAGGAAAGAAACAACGGATTTTGGTACCAGGAAAGGGGTGGTACTGTCGCCAATACCTAAAAACGGGGAAGTAGTTTTGAAACTGGATAATGGGCAGAAGCTGAAAGAACCTTGCTTGAGAAGCAAGGTAGAAAAGTCCCAGATTTGCACGAATGCTCTTTTCACTGGGTTTGCATTTGGGAGCTGCTCAGCCCCTCAGAGAGTCCCCACCAGTGCCCTCGGTGGGTGAGATGTTTCCCACCCTGGCGAGCTCACTCTTCTCGTGAAAGGCCAGCCTGTGGCCTTGTGCCTGGTGATCAGCGAGACCCTCAGAGGCGTCCGTTGTGTGGGAGACCCCTGGAGCCTGAGCCGGAGCTTGCCGGGAAGCAGAGTGCAGGGCTGTGCTTTCGCAGGAGCCACCCACAGGGGCAGAATGGAAATTGGGACGGCTGCAGCAGGGACCCGCTCTTCAGGTGAAGACTGTGAAAAGACTGGGCTTGTCCAGCATGTGCAGGGATGTGCACCCCTCTGCAGAGTGGGGGGCAGCATGATTCCAGGAGAGGACCAGAGTGCTGGCTTTGGAACCAAATCGACGTGGAAGTGAACCCTGGCTCCATTGCTTACTGACCCCATGACCAAGGGCAAGTCATCGAACCCCCCTGAACCTCACTGTTACCATCGGCAAAGGGGGACGATCACACTCACCTTACACAGTTATTGTGAGGATTAAATGAGACATCAGAGGTAACGACACGGCAAAGTGCCTAACCCAGTGCCTGGTATAACTCAATGAATGCTTAGGTCCTCTTCTCCACTTTATGGAGGGTGTAATTAAATTAAGTTCCAAGCATTTGGCAAGCATTAACTTACTTCTTACTCAGTGCTGTGCTCGTGCAGTTCCTGGGAATACAAGGAGGAATCTAGGGAAAAATATCCTTGTCCTCAAGGTCACAATCTAGGAGGGGAAATAGAAATGTAAAGGTCATTACAGTAGCCAGAGAAAAGCAGTGCTAGTTGTCTTATGGGATAAAGTTTATAGTACAGTATTACAGCGCAAAGAAGCTCCCTAGAGAGGAATGCCTTTCTCCCTCTCTCTAGCGGTGAATAACCATATTTGCCATTTGAGAGATGAAAAGGAACCTCCCTGGTCGACCTGAGAACATTCAGGCAAAGGCCTGAAATCTGAGTTGGCATATTGGGGGATCTGTAAAGTAGTCCTGGATGATGGAAGGGCAAACTTTAAGTTGCAGAGCAGTGGATGTGATGCTAAAGAGATGGCAGAGCCAACATAGATAGACCCTGTGCGTCACACTGAGGCTTTCTCAAGTTCAACTGAAAGGCGCTGGGGAGCCATGAAGGCTTGCACGCAAGAACTCTGCAATCGGACAAACCACTCTGGCTGCTGAGAGGAGAATGGATTCAAGAGTGGATTGAGGAAGCCTCTGTGGCCATGGCTCGGTAAAGAGCTAGGAATGGCCAGGACCAAGGAAGAAGATCCTTCCTGTAGGTCCCCAATACCGTATTTTCTCTAACCCAGAGGTCCCCAACCTTTTTGGTGGCAGCGACCGGTTTCATGGAAGACAATTTTTCCGTGGATCTCGGGTGGGCGGGTGGGGTGTCATGGGTTGGGGGGAGGCAGTACGGAGCTAAGGCAGTGATATAATATGTGGCCCATTTCCTAACAGGCCACAGACCGGTACTGGGCCACGGCCCGAGGTTTGGGGACCATAGCTCTAACCCACCTTCAAGGCACTCAAAGATTTCCAGCTGGAGTCACTGGGGAATTGGTATTTGACTATCCAGGAGGGAGGCAACAGTATTAACTTGTTTACTTGATTAATCCAATACTACCCAAGGCCACTTAACAGTGCAAATAACTAACTTCTCTAAGACTTGGCTCTGTCACCTCGAAAATGAGATAATAACATTACTCAGAGATTAAATGGGATAATGCATGCGACATGCCCAGCAGAGAGCAGTGGTGCGTGTGGGTACTCTAATACAGGCTGCGTATGAATTCTGGAAAGGATGAGGGGAGGAGGCCGATCATCCAGATCCCCTCCTCCTTCTTGACCCAAGTTTATCATGAGAGAGAAGAATTGGCTGCAGCTTTGATTTGAAAGACCTTATTACTGGAGAAATGTGTCCTGGCTGACAGATGCAGGTCTTTGGGGATCGAGGGCCTTTTCTCTCCTTTCACTAGGACCAGGTGTAAGCTGAGGCAGCCCTTACTTGAGGCCCGTGATGGTAAAGACATCCATTGCTAATGGGATCGGGGAAAGGATCTCAGGGACACCCAGGCTGCCTGAAGCCCAGTGTGGACGAGGCAGTGGGTGGCTGTGTAAGCCCTTTGAGTGGATTAGGAATGACACCAGACCCGTGCATGTGTCAGTTAAATCAACATTTTTATTATAACAACTCTAATGGAAAATTTAAAGACCAAAATACATCGTTTCTAATCCCACGACTATGAAATTGATTTCATTTTATAAACCGCCTTTCTGCTGCTCTTATCTATTTGCATATATGTATGCAGACATATACATCTGCACATCTATGCACACAATTTTACTTTTTAGTTGGCCTACAAAATATATTTTGGTTTTGAAGATTAATGTTAGACTATAGACTTCTATCTAATGTTACATGTTTTTCATAATTGTTATTTTAACAAGCACAAGCTATTCCTACAAGATGGTATATTATACTTTGCTTAACTGCTTTTCTCACTTTGGGGACTTTCAGGGAATTTTCCTTTTTTTTAAAGTTATAAGCAAAACTTCAGGAAATATATATGTGCATATAATCTTTTTAGGAACTACTGCCTTAGGGAAAATTCCCAGGAGGGAGGATTCTGGAAAGCAGTAATGTGTAAACACACTGGCTCTGGAATGAGGCAGATGTAAATTCAAATCCCGCCTCCAGGAGTGTCACTCTAGCTGTGTTACTTAACCTCCATCCCTCCCTTCATCTGATGGTCATAGAGGTCAGAGTTTGCGGCTTAACAGACAAGCACAAAATATCCGTGGCACGCAGCACTAAGCCTGTGCTGGGTTACACATCTGTGGGTTAGCGGGGGCCCAGCTGATCTAGACTGGCTCCATTCAGTGACCTTACTTCTCACTGCGGCTCCGTGGTTTAGTTGGGATGCTTCTGGGCCATTTGTCTCTTACCCTCTTCCTGCTTACAGTCATGTTCTTCTCATGGTAATGGCACATGCCCAGATAGCAAGTCCAAACGCACAAGAATTTTTCAAATCTCTGGTCATATCACATCACATCAGCTAACATTTTATCAGCCAAAGCAAGTCGTATGGCAAAACAAAAAGTGATGGCACAGGGAAATCAGTTCTGACTCTGTAGTGGAGAGAACTGCAAAGTCACAAGTCAAAGGGAATGGATACAGAGAGAAGTAAAGAATTAGGGAATATTAATTGACCTCCCAGAGTGGGTGATGACGGTACCTGCAGAGGTATGAAGAAGACAAAATGATATAAAGTTTCTAATGGTCAATAAATGTTACTTTCAGGAGAGATGGGTTTATTTTTGTTTTTATTTCTCCATTTTGTTTGTAAGCTCCTAACAATTCTTGGCATGTAATAAATATTTGGCAATTATTTTGTTGTTGCATGAAGTTGGCTATTATTATTTGTCTCAAGGATAACAGACCCTAACCCTACCCCCTGCCATGTTACACCCCACTTTTCTTTTCCTCCAGCACTTTGCCTAAAACTCCACTGGCATTCATCACATTCTATCATATTTAATGGTTTCAGCATCTACCTTTTCTACTAAATGGTGAACTGACGGAGAGCAAGGGCGGTGACTTACTCATCGCTGCTATCCCAAAGCCTAGCGTGGCACCTTGTTCCTAAATGCTAGAATGAAGGAATAAATCAACACTCTCAAAATTGTATGTCTTCCTTTTCTTTCCTCATCTTGACCATGTTTTCTTCTACCTTCTTGAACATATAGAACATACCTATAAAGATGTTTTAATGTCCTTTTCTCTTATTTCTATCACCTCTATGATTTCCAGGGTTTTTTTATGGATTGATTTTTCTTACGGTTATAGATCATACTTTCCTGCTTATTTGCATGTCTGGTAAGTTTTGATTGAATGTTGGATATTGCGTTTTTATGTTGTTGATTGCTGGGTTTTGCAGTTTTCCTTCAAGTATTATTGGATTTTGTTTTGGCATGTGTTAAATCCTTGAGAATCCAGTTGATCCTTTCGAGTCTTGCTTTTAAATTTTGTTAGAGCTGGTCCAGAGCAGCCTTTAGTCTAATTTGGCCCCACTATTAAATCAACGTGCTTCTGAGGAATTTATTCATTGTCACATGTATTAAGAACTCTTTGCACTCTAGCTAGTGGGAACACAAACTATACCCAGCCCTGTGTGAGCCCTGGGAATTGTTCTGTGTACTCCTGTCTGGTACTTCTCCAGTCTTAGGCAGTGTTCCCTCAAGCGTGTGTAGATCAGTACTCAGCCAGACTCAGGACCCTTTCTGTATAGCGTCATTCTACCTCCCCATAAATTTTAGTAGCCCTGGCCTCATCACATCCTTAACTCTGTCTCCTCCCGTCCCCCATGCTGCAGCCTAGAAAACACCTCCAGCAGTGAGCTGGGGCAATACTAAGGCTCGCCTCAGTTGTTTCTTTCTCTCAGTGATGATAGTCCTTAGCTCCTGTTGTCTGATGTTGTGCAAATGTTGGTTTTTATATATTTGTCCAGTTTTCTAGTTGTGTATTGAGAATAAATCTACTCCTAGTTATTCCATATTAGCTGGAATTGGATATAACTTTTGCTGTTGCTCCATGTGTGGGCATTTTCAGCTTGTAAGAAAGCTGTGCTCCCACCTTGTCAGGCCTTTGATACCACCGGTTTACATCTCCTTGACCCTCTAGGATAGGGTTTCTCAAGCTTGACACTACTGAAATTTTGGGCTGGAAAATTCCTTGTTTCGAGAGGTTGTCCTGTGAATTGTAGAGTGTTTAGCAACATCCTTGGTTTCTACCCATTAGATGCCAATAGCATAACCCCCACCCATGATGTGACAATCAAAACGTCCCCAGACATTGCCAAATGTTGCCTGGGGGCCAAAATCATCTCCAATTAACAACTACTGGCCTAGGCTATTCAGTTGGTGGCAAAGCCCTCACTTATACCTTCCACGTAGTAGAGGTCTTTTATTTTCTGGAATCATGCACAAAGATGTACTCTTCCAACCAAGGGTTTACCTCACTGGGAAGATGTCTCATCGGTCAACATAGCCAGTGATTTTATGATGACTTTAAATGTCTTTTGTTCTGATGCCTTTGAATATAAAGGGTTCAGAATCTTCTGAACCTGAAGAGTGAAATCATCACTTATACATCAGTGTAAGGTGAAGGGAAGATGATTGAAAGCGTTCATTTTCTCAGTAGGAATGTCTTCAGCTTGGCACTTCTTAATGGAAGTATGCATAAGTACAATGGAGATGGCACTCTCAGTGCTTCTACATGTTTTGGAACAACAACAGACAATTACTGAGTACTGGTCCCTGTAATTTGCATCTGCAAAATATGCCATTAGTGCCAAGAAAAACAGATTTATCTGAGTATTCTGGAGATCAGTCCTCTCTTAAAATGGATCAGTATAAATAAGCCTTGTTATAAATGTGAAGGCAGATAGGAATATGACACCAGTTAACAAAACTGAAGGAACATCAAAAGGCTATTGACTATCAAGTAGAAACTGAAATTTCTCTTCTAATGAGTGGCCTTATGCATGTTCTGTGTCTTTAATCTATTAGTCAATTTTTTCTCTGCATTTGAAAAATTCATCTATTTTTTCATATGTTTATTGGCCATTAGTCTATCTTCTTTTGAAAAGTTTCTAGTCATGTCCTTTGCCCACTTTTTAATGGGGTTGTTTTTGATGTTTTCTTGCTGATTTCCTGAGTTCTATATATTTTTATTTAAGAAAAATAAGAAAATCCAAATGAGCATAAAAGTAAAGTACCATAAAATGACCACTAGAGATAACTATTCTTATCACCTTGGTGTCCCTCCTTACAGATAGCCTTTTTTCTCTCCTTCTATAGATACTTATCTATATACACATCCCCACCTATCTGTCTTCTTTAAAAACAAATTGAGATCGTACTGTTATAAATTTCTGTGACATGTTTTTTTAAGTATGTAACATTATATCATAAACATCTGATACAGCTGTATAATCTTTAAAAGGGGTGCATAGTATTCCACTGAACGAATGAATCATACTTTAGTTAATCAATCTGCTATTGATGTCATGCATGTTCTGAGTGTTATCTTTATAAGCAAGATAGTGATGGACATCTATTTACATACATTCCCATGGGCTGTTCTAATTATCCTTTAGGACACTGAAGTCTGATCTCTCTGTTTCTTCCCAGAATAACGTCCATTTATAAAGCATACTTCTTTTAAAATAGGTGCTCTGTTAGTGTCATGATGAAACTCTCTTACTTAGTGAGGGTCAGAAAGTGGTCCAAGTGTGAGGAAACTGGGGAAAGCTCCCTTTGCCTCGGGTTGCCAATGATGATGCACTTTTTCTTTAAAAATCCCATATTTCAAATGGAGTATTCAACTTCATCTTCAGCTGGCTTATTAATGCAAGTAATACATGAGAATTTCTAAAAATGGAAAAAAGGAAAGATGACAGTCACTCATATTAGTTTTCTTGCTACATAACAAATTATCTCAAACTCAGTTTCTGTGAGCAGGAGTCTGGGCAAAGCTTGGCTAGATCCTCTGCCCAGTGTCTCATGCTTTCTTCTAGGCCAGCAGGAACATCTGGCTCTTTCATCTCTCATCCTTAGATTCTTTCTAAGAACTCACCTGATTAGGTCCAATCCACCCAGGATAATCTTCCTTTTGATTAATTCAACTGATTAGGGGTCATAATTACATCAGAAAAATCCCATTTGTCATATTATATAAGTAGAAGAGTGATAATCCCATCATATTTACAAGTCCTGCCCGCACTCAAGGGAGGGGATTTTATAGGGTATGCACCTCAGGGGGAGGGAATCTTGGGGACCGTCTTAGAATTCTCTCTACCACACCCATAATTCTAATCCCCTGAGAAAACCGCTCTCAATATTTTAGTTATGTTCCAGATTTTTGTCACCCCTATGTTAAGGTATTTCTTTAAAAAATCAGTTATGTTTATAGTGGCCAACACCATTGAATCCTTTATTCTCCTCATGATATTGTGCCAATGTATCAATGGAAAATTTTGATGAACATCGTTTGAAAATTTTGGTTCATATTTGTTATGGACTAATTGTATTCCCCCAAATTCATATGTTGGAACTCCAACTCCCAGTGTGGTGATATTAGGAGGTGGGGCCTTTGGGAGGTGATTAGATGAGGTCATGAAGGTGGAGCCCCCTTGATGGGATTAATGTCTTTATAAGAAAAGGAGGAAACATCAGAGTGTCCTCTCTCTATCACGTGAAGATACGGCAAGAAAGTCATCGTCTGAAAGCCAGGCTGAGAGTCCTCATCAAGAAATGAATCTGTTGGCACTTTGATCTTGGACTTCCTAGCCTCCAAAATGGTAAGAAATAAATGTCTGTTGTTGAAGCTACCCAGTCTGTTGGATTTTATTGCAGCAACCCAAACTGAGTAAGACAATATGAATGGGATTTTTTCCCCATTATATTTTCAATTTATTTATTAGTGTTGCCTAGTTTTAAGTTTTCCACTTGATTCTTTTGTCATTGATCCCTCCTCGTGGGTGTCAGGGAACATAGGGTGTGGATTTCTATTCTGTTTTTAAATTCTTTTGATAAAGGAGAGCTGAAGTACTAGAATAGATGAAGGATGGCTTCTCCGAGATAGACTTTCTTTCGCTGATGAAATATTTATGATGACACGTTGCCTAGCAATGGTCACCAGATCTGCCTGCATATGCAAGATGGAAACTCAAGGGGGCATTTCCCTTGGAGACACAGCAGAGAGAAAAATCAGCTAAACGAACACAGCCTCTGCTTCCTTGATGAAATTCCTCCTAGTTTCAGGCAAAGGAAATGTTTACTGGGGAAATGGTCGCATTGGCTAGAATAATTTAACAGCTGAGTGAGAGTAGACAAAGGCTTTAAAGAGATAAAAGCAGACAGATTGTCAGGAAGCACTTATCTATCATGTAGCAAAACGTTTTACTTTTTGTCACTGTCCACTGATGTGTACCCTGACAGCACTGTCCTTGTTCCCGTCCTCCTGCCCAGTCGTGGCTGTCAAACTGTTGGGCTCATTAAAACAAACCAGGCCTCCTGCGTTGGGCTCCTTGAATTCAGGACCTACTCTTCTCAGGGATATTGGCTTCCAGGTACTGATGAGAACATTCTGCAAAGAAAGGGCACCAAAATGTATTCTGTTAGAATATAATTCCTTTATGAGGGGGGTGTTTAAAGAGTATATATGCTTCCTCAGGAGGCATTTTTCTCTTCCCAGGTGTTACCATTAAACCACAGAATGCTGGAACTGGAAGGAACCTTGGAAATCATTGTGATGAGGCCCAATTTTTCTTCCCTCCCTCCCCTTCCCTCCCTTCTCTTCTCTTCTCTTCTCTTCTCTTCTCTTCTCTTCTCTTCTCTTCTCTTCTCTTCTCTTCTCTTCTCTTCTCTTCTCTTCTCTTCTCTTCTCTTCTCTTCTCTTCTCTTCTCTTTTCTTTCTCTTTATGCTTTCTAAGAGACTCAGTCCCGGTCTTCTCTTTTAGCTTCAACCAACTTAAAAGAGCTGATGATCCCAAATCCCTAAGTTTAACTCAAATGTTTCTTTTCAACTTCAGTCCTGTTTCCAGCTGTTTACTGGACATTCTGTCCTGGATATTATAGCGTCATCTCAAGATCAATGTGTTCCAAGCCAAACATCATCTACCCCCTTCAACCTGGCCTTCTTCCTGGATCTCCACTTCTATTAACTGTCTAATGTTTTACCAATTCAGCATCATCATTGACTTCCTTATGTTTACCCTCTGTGTATAATCAGTCACAAAGTCTTACTGATTCAGTCTTCCAGAAAGCTCTCACGTCTGCGTATCCCCATATGTGCATGTCTCTACTGTTATTGCCTTAGTTCTGGCCTTCATCTTCTCTCATATGGGCTATTGCAATTGCCACTTTAATTATCTTTTTTCCCAGGTCCCCCCGCCCCAGTTTATCCTCCACCTGCTCCAGAGTTATCTTGTTAAATGGATTTGACCATGCCATTCCCCTGCTTTAGAAGTGTTTATAATTCTCCACTGTATACAGTACAAGGTCCACCCAATTTGGCACAGCACTGTTAGGCCAACACAATCTGGGCCCAAATCAATTTTCCAGATGTACTTCTCATCATTTTTTACATGTGTCCTACACTCTAGCTCTAGTTAAACTACAGTTCTTCAACACATGAATATATAACATAATGTGAAAGCCACTATTTTAACCCTGATTGCATTGTTCTAAGGTATTTATAAGCATCTTGAGGACAAGGACTGTCTATTACTGACCTTTGTAGCCCTAGTACTTGCCACATGTAATCTCAATAATTATTACATAAACTTGTGAATGAATAATAACCCAGGTTTGATTTTTTAAAATCTTCTTACATGTTTTTATTGATACATAATAGAAATACATATTAGGTTTGAATTTCATGTCTGCTGTTCCTTAGTGATGCGACTTTGGGACAGTTCTGAGCCTTAGTTTCCTCATCTGTAAACTGGGCATAGCAGTAATTGCCACCTAACCATATATATTTTGAAGGGAGTTTTCACATCCCTTTTGTGTCTTGTCTTCTCAAGCTTCTCAGGGCCCTACCCTGACTTTGGCAGACAGTGACAGAAGCAGCGAGAAGAGGACTGTGGGGCCAAACTCTGAGCAGCAGCTGCAGTGGGCCTGCCTCACAGCTGCTGGCCAGGCTCTTGGGAACTTTGCACTGTTAACCCTTTGGGTCTAGTCCTAGACAACCCAATAAATTATTCAGCTTCTAGGTTTCTAAGTAACTGACACAGATTATTTACCTGCACACCAGCCTCATCCTTTCTGGGTAACCCTTCTCACACAGACCACTGATTAGAACAAAACATTCCCATAACACTCTCAGATTAGACAACCTCTTAAATTTTCCCCATCTTTTTAGCTTTCTTGTATATATGGTCTTTTCTTTTAGTGAACAAAGTGTTCCAGGTATGGCTCGAGTTGTACAAAGAACTGTCAGAATCAAACCTCTATTATTTTGGACATTAAGATTCTATTCCTGATAACACAAATTGTATAGCTTTATTTAGCAACTGTGTCACACCCTTGCCTTACACCAGGCTCTGAAAAAGTGAAAAACCCCAGGATATTTCCACACCAACTTCATGACAAAACATCCTTTAAATGTGCACTTGATGTTCTGAACCTTGAAGGATATAAGTATGGAATTGTTAATTTCCACTCATTATTCTAGTATATTGATGCTCTTTAGAATCCTGATTCTATTATTCATCTTCTTCATTCCCATCCATGTGCTCCTCTCTTTTCATACCAAGCTTCATTTAATTATTTGTCCTTGTCCTGATCCATGTAATCTGCATATTATTTCTCAATTGTTATTGTGAGAAAATATACATAACTCAAAATTTACCATTTTAACCATTTTAAACCATACAATTCAGTGGAATTTACCAACATTTTATGTTGAAAATTTTCAAACCCATGGAGAAATATAATAATGTACTAACATTTTGCCACATTGCTTCCCCCCTCCCCACCTCCATGTCTCTGTCTCTGTCTCTCTCTGTCTCACTTTCTCTCTTTTCTCCCTGTCTGGAATTCTATTAATGCTTACTGAAGGTTCCGGCCTATAAAAGTATACTCTGGCTCTTGGATTCCACAATAGATTCTAGGAAGGAGACACATGAAAGCACACTTGGCAGTATCCAGGTAAATGGACCAAAGGAAACAGGAAAAACAAACAAACAAACAAAAAAACAGAGGTAAGTGGTTAGCGCCTAGTGGTTGCCAACCTAGTAGAAAGTCTTTATTGAGTACCTACTATAGTTACATGACCAACACTGAAAAACTATGAAACATGGTTCCAGTTTTTATGCAGCTAATAATGTGCTTGAGGAAGGTGACAATTTATCTTTTTGGACATGCCACCACATTTGTAGGTTTTATCTCATCTGGACTATTACAATAGCTCTTTGCCCCTAAATGGTATGCTTATGTCTAGCCTTGCCCTTTCTAGAACCCCAATGCATCACCCATACTATTATCAAAATGATCTTTTGAAAATTCTGTACTCATTTTCTTAACACTGGATACATCTTAAAAACACAAAAGGACAATTTTAAAAAGCCAAAATAGCCAAAATCTTTGCTTCAACACAGGTCAATTATGTAAGAGTCTCATGGGTAAGCCCTAAACATCATATTTTTGAGGATCTCTGGTGATTATGATACATGGCGAGGGTTGAAAACCACTGCTATAGAGTGATTATGCCTCTCTCCTTTTTGAAACTTCTATCCTCTTGTGGTCCCCTCTATCCAAGCTCCTTAGCATGGCTACGCTGACTTCCATGATCTGACCTGGACTCATCTACTAATACTCCTCCCATCACTCTTCATAATCCTATTATATGTTCTCTAAATACCCAGTGGTCCTCCACTGCTTTGTACCTTTCAATATCTTATATCCTCTGCATGGAATATTACCTTCCTTACCTGTCTCTCAAAATATTATTTATCCTTTAAAACTTAAACGACACCTCCTCCAAGAAGTTTTTCCTGAACTTGCTGTTTCTGTAGCTTGCAAACATTTTTATTGTTACACTTATTACACAAAATGTATTGTAAAAATTTGTTTACACATCTCCCCCTTACTTAACCGTGAAGTCCTTGAGAGCTAGGAATGTACTTTATTTACCTCTGTGTTCCCCAAACTTAGCCACCAGAACCGGCAAACAGTAGGTGCCCCATACATATTTGTGGACTGAGTTGATGAATGAATGAATTTTAAAAAAATATTTCAGCATCTCTAAGACAGAAAAATGAGCAGGAAAGAATGGGGCAGATTGAAAAGAAGGGGTTTGTCAGTTGGACGCTCAGTGAGAGGATCTCTATCCTTGGGAAGAGGGGATTTCATCTGGAGAAAACTAGGCTGTGATAGAAAGGATAACTAATTTCATACAGACAGGCAGCCAACAACAGGCTGTGGCCAAAGTGTTGATGGATGACAGCTGGAAGTATGGCTTGTGAACCAACTAAAAATGACACATCAATCTGAGCTGCAAAATAAATCATTGGAACTCCAAAGGCTTTTGTTCGCTTTAAAATCTCACTCTACATGAACATTTAATAAGAACACTTCAAATTGGTATAGCATTTTGCAACTTTAAGCTTTATGCATTCACATATATAATCCCATTTAAACTTCTCAACGACTCTTATAAGGATAACATTATCAATCCTATTTTAGGATAGAAAAATTGAGGCTCTAAAAATTTCTGTAATTAGCCCAAGATCACACAGAGGAAAAGCAGTAGAGTCAAAGCACAGATATATCTCAAGATAAGAAAGGGAGAAGAAATAAGAGAGCTCCCCCCCCCAAAAAAAGTGAGGGAAAGTAAAGAAAAAATCTACAATATGAACATTAAATTTTATCCTGGGATCTACTAACTCCAAGCTTGTTGTTGTTTTCTCAGTAATAGTAAAGGAGTTGAGTCAGAAAAGGGGTGTTCCTAGGCTAAGAATAGTTGACTATCTATGATGTACCAGGCAGGGAGCAAGTCACTTTATATTTAATGTCTATGACAGCCCTATATAAGCTATATGGTAGGCATTATTCACAGTTTTAAAGTAGAGAAATTGAGACACAGAAGGTTTAATTAATTTGTCCAAAGGTCAGTAAGAGCTGGAAAACAATTTGAACCCTCTTCTGCTTGACTCTAAAAACAATGCTATTTATGTCACATACAGTTCATTCTCGTGCCGTGTTAGTTACATTTAAGAAAAATGTTTTACAAAAGTATTGTTTTCTAATAAGGTCTAATATATTTTTATGAAAGTAAGACAGAAGGTCAGAGAAAAAAAGTGTTCTGAACAAGGCTGAAGTAATAATGAAAGTCATCATGGAAGAAAACTGGGACTTGACCTGAGTCTTAAGGGTTGGGTAAAATCTGAAACGCCAGGGAGGCAAGGGGGGACATTCTGGGAAGGGATAACAACACGGAGAAAGGCACTGAGGAGAGCGGCATCTGCTGGAGAGTCAGAAAAGAACTCAAGAACCGTGGAAGTGAGAGATTGCTACCATAGAAGCGTGACATGTCCTGAATTTCACTGTTGAAGGGATATATTCTTCCCCCTGAGGTTTTTGGGTTCAGGGAAAGTTATATTCTTGGACGAACATCAAGTGAGGGCCTTTTTCGTACAAGAAAATGGAATTGCTGATTGCTGGGCTGTGTTATGAAAGGGAGCAAGCCACCAGTTATCATCAATTCCCTGCAGGGCCCCACTGTCACAGCAGTGATAACTGCAAATAGACCTTGAGATAAGAACAAGAGAAAAAAAATGAGAGATGAGATAAGCAAGCTTTAAAAAGAAACAAACAAACCCAAATAGGCATCTTTTATAGAGTGGATGTTTTATTGAAAAAGTAATATATGCACTTCATACAAAAAGTTTCAGAATACGAAAGGGGAAAACAATGAAAGCCAGTCTACCTCTGCACACACAAACATATGTACATATACACATCTTTCTTTATCAAAAAGAGAGTACACCACATATACCTTTGTGATACCTATGTTTTTTAAATCTCAACAAATTAAACTTGGAAATAAGTTCATTTCAGCACATGTAGATCACTTTTATTTCTTTAATTAACTGAATATTATTTCCATATATGAATATACACTAATTTATTTATCTCATCCTCATATGAGTTTAGTTCCAGTTTAGTTCCTCATATTAGTTTAGTTCCAGTTTTTCTTAACACAAATAATACTGCAATGAACACCCTTGTACATGTATACCTATGCATAATGTGCAAATATTTTCTAATATAAATTTCTAAAATGGGAATTATCGAACTGAAGGCAAATGCATTTTTCATATTCATAGATATTGTAAAATTGGGTCCCCCAAAGAGGTTGCACCAGTTTATAATCCCACCTACAAGTTACGAAATACCCATCTCTCTATCCTTACCAATACTAGGCATTATCTAACTTTTGATCTTTTGCAATATGATGGAGTGAAATGATGTTTCATTGCTGTCTTAATTTGCATTGCTTTAATCATTAGTGAGGTTAAACATCTTTTTCTGTGTGTTTATTAACATGTTTAGCTGTTTGACAGTGAACTGACCATTTACAGCCTTTATTCAGTTTTCTATTTATGATTTTGTTCTTTTTTCTATTGATTTGTAAGAGACTTTTACATATTAACTTAGTCTACCATGGGTCAGATGAAGCGGAAATGTTTTCCTAAATTTTTTTTTACTGTGTTTATTGTATTTTCTATATAAAAATAGTTTTAAAAATGTATATGCATTATATTTATCAAACTTTTTCTTTTTGCTCTCTGGGCTTTGCCTCCTCCTTAGAAAAGTTTTTTCAGTTCAAGATTACATATCATTTTTTCATGGTTTCTCCTGATACCTTTGCAACTGCATTTTCCATTTGACTCCTTGATATTTCTGAAACTTATTTGGAGGTATGAAGTTGGGTAATCTCTATTCTGTGACATTAATTTATTTACTTACATAGTAGAACCGAACTATCTTAATCAATATAGATTTACTATACCTTTTAATATGTGGTAGAGGAAGTTTCTGCCAATACCTCCTCCCCCACTACTTACTATTTTGTCTTTTAAAATGGTCCTGGCTAGTTTCATACTAAATTTTATATATACATATATATATATATATATAGTACATTTATATATAAATGTAGTGTGTATTTATATATATATGTATATATATATACATATATAAAAGGGCACATTATTGAAGTGATTGATAGCTGTTGTCTCAATAGTGAGAGTATGCTCTAGAGAGTATGCTCAACCTCACATCCCCAAAACATACAAATAATGCATTTGAAAAATAATGGTTTAGAGATGAAATCCCAGTGATATCTAGAATGAATCAGTAGTGAGGTTGTAAGATTTAACAAATAAAAATACAAGATGTCCAGTTACATTTGAATTTCAGATAAATAATGAATTTTTTTGGTACGAGTATGTCCCAATTATCGCAGGGGACATACTTATCTAAAGATTATTTGTTATTTATATAAAATTTAAGTTTTATTGGTGTCCTCTGGTTTATACCAACCCTAACCAAGAGGAAAATGAGTAGCTTAAAAGTACAAAAGAAAATTGTGTGGATTGATGAATTAACACATTCTGGCCAGTGGGAAGCCCTTAATACAGGCACTTAGGCATTGGCTCGAACAGAGAAATTACAATTCAGGATTGTGAATTAAATGAGCTTGTTTTGTCTTCCCAGCTTTGGCTTGAAAAATGAAACCTCTTAAGTAAAATGCAAGAGGCTCAATGGATTTAAAGGTTTTTTAGCTTTTTGACTCTGGTTTAAAAGAAAAATCAGTTTAAAAGAAATTGAAACTTAAGATTCTGTTATATTTATGCTATACTGTAAAGACATTTGATATAAAGATTTTCTTTTAAGATTAGTGTTTCAAGTTTAAATTATTGGGAAAGTTTTCAAATTGATTTTTTCATTTAAAGTTGGTGAGGAAATGTCATTCTTATTAATCACTTTAGATAATAAATTAAAGTGGAATTCTTTATGATTCATTGTCTTTTATTTTTAAGTGGTCAAATGATTTAGATCTGAAATCAGGATGTTCTTTAATTCATGAATGTTTGCTTTTCTAGTTATTTCATAAAAATTAATTTTACTTTTGGATAAAGTTCCTGTACTTGCTTCTGTGGCATATTAAGAATAGCATTGGCTCTGGAGTTAGAAGTCTTGGATTCAAATCCCAGATCTGCCTCTTAGTAGCTCTCTATTGCAAATGTATGCTAAGTGGTCAACATCTTTAACTCCCAACTTCCTCATCTATAAAATGAGCACAATAACCCTTGCTTTATAGGGTTGTAAGAATTAAATGAGCTATACAGGTAAAATGCATAGCACTATGTAAGAATTTAATTAATATCAATTTATTTGCAGATAACTAGATATTGAAAATTATACATATATTTGCAAAATCACTTCTATTGATGCTTTTCTAAAGGGTGAACTTTTGTTTGTCATTTTAATTGTCTTTAAAAGCTAACGAGTTCTCTATTCCTACAAATATGGGGAAAACTTGATATATATAATGTTTATCTAATGTTAGTGTGCTCAGTATGAAACAAAAGAACCCAAAATATACAACAACATGTACCAGTTGGGTTCCTTATGGAAATTTACTGAATTGTAATAATGATGTTTGTCTCTCCGTCGGAAAGAATAAGACACTAATTAGATCCTCTTAACTACCTATGAGGGAAAAATCATCAGCTAGATTTGGAGAAGTTGAGTCTCATGTCTATTTTGTGATGCACCCTTTTAAATAAGCCTATTCTTGGTCACATCAATTTGCAGATAGAGGGCATTTGGTTTCTGTTATTTTTTTTTTTCTCATTGGAAATTTGTCAAGGATTTGTTATACGCTGTGGAATGATTAGATGTGGGAAAAAAGCCCAAGCATGATGGCTGGTCCCAGGATTTTTGGATGACTGTTGATGATCTGTAGGAGTAGGAAGGCTGCTGGTGAGAATGTGTGATATCCAAGAGATATCCAGGGAAGGGCAATGAAAGACAAGGCTTCCCAGAGACAAGAGTTTGAATGTCCCATAAATCATCTCTTGTCCTTTTCTCCTATATGGGCTCTACTCCCAATTGGGAGTAATTGGGAGGATAATTGGGAGGAAATTATAAGACCTGGCCTCTAGTCATTAACTCTCTGTGTGTTCCGGAACAAGTCATTTCAACTTGCTGGGCCTCATTTTCCTCATCTGTAGAACTGAGGTGGGGGTAGGTGCCTCAACTATCTCCAGGTATGGTGTGACAAGAAAATGAGAAAACAGACTTGAGTGTTCTTTGAAAATGCAAGTAGTGCTATGCAAATGCATGTGCAAATATTATTATTTGTCATAATTTACAGTGATAACAAAGATAATATGATAATCAAAAGCAATCAAACATTTCCTGTGGTTTAGATAGAGGGTGAGGATGGCCTTAGGTAGCATCCAAACTTGGGATTTCTCATAGAACTGAGGGAATAGCAAACTGTTCCTTCAACACCTCTTCTTTACCTCCTTTTCTCCATTCTCATGGCCCAGACCCAGCCAAGGACTCTCTTTTTCTGTGCTAGTGTCTCTGATAAGGGTATAGTTGTCTGCATACCAATAGCTAGATGTATACTAAAGCTCTGTTGAGAGGGGACATGAGGGAAGCTTAAAACCCCAAATAATGTAAATAAGATAATGTACTACTCCCAGCCTCTCATTGTAAGCTGACTAATTTCCTCTTCCTTTCCTTCCCAGCCTGTCTTAGTTACCCTTGGAACTTCCTCCCAAATGTAAATTCCATCTCCTTCCTCTTCGCCTAGCTAAAGCCTACTGAGCCTTTGAGATGGAGTTACCAATGATGAATGGAGTGACTATTGACCTGGCAATGTGCTAGATGCTTTATGTAATTTCTAACCCTCATGTAAGCCTTTTGAGATGGACTTTAGTCTTCCACATTTACAGGAAAGGAAACTGAAGCTCATAAAGTTTAAGTAGCTTGCTGGAGATCACACAGCTAGTGCCATACTTGGGGTTTGAATTAAAATCTATCAGCCTCTTCAGTTGGGCTGTCAAGTTCAAGACTCACTTTACCCAGCCCCACAGACCTTCACTCTCCTTAGACACCCTCCAGGTCTTCAAGCCAGGTATTTAATACTGTCATGTAGTAGACTTATGGAAGTTCATATCTTCTCTTTCCAATTCCTTTTTGGTTCCCTGTAGTGAATTCAACTCTGGCCAGTTCTGTGACTTGCACACAGTAGGAGCTTAATAAATATTTGTTGATGAGTAGATATCAGATTAATTTTCTGTTCAAAACCTATGTTTGCGTATTAAAGATGTTTTATCAGTGGAAGAAAGCTGTAGCTAAAGTAATTTATGAGCCGAAGCCATTGTTACCTCTGTTGCTAAGGGAAGTCAGTTACCCTGGGATACTAATTAACTGCAGTTATTGTGGAAATTAAGCCAGCAGCCCCCAGTGGGTTCAGAGAGCTGACGGGAGGAGGGAATCTGGAAGGTGTTAAGTAAGAAAGTATATTTTCTGATTTGAGGCAAAGTAACTAAGGGAGGGGGTAGCTTGTACGCTTTCAGCACCATCACACTTCTGTTAAGCCTATTTCTTTTCTTTAGTGGCCAAAGAGGTTGTTCTCTATAATTAGCTCAAACAGTAGAGGCAAGGTGAATAGACTGCCTGTGGCTGAGACATACACTGCGGTCTTTTGCTAGCCTTTGAGGGATAAGCATCTGGAGGCTTTGACGTCAAAGCAGCTCCGAGGCTGAATGAAAAATACCTGGTAGAAGAGACTTTCGACTCTAAGTTAAGATTCCAGTTGAGCTGATGAAGGGAAAGGAAGAGATCAATAAGGAAAGGTAACAGACTCTACCTGGGGCGCCTATTGCATTTAAAAGAATTATCTACTCTGCTGTTTAAACTGGAGTGCAACAGTTTTAATAAAGGGACTTATTTATGATTCTAGAAAAAGTCTCAACAGTGTACTTATTATCTGCAACATATCCGGAGCTCAAATTTTGGGGATTTGGACTCGAGTTGCTCTTACAGAGTACTTCCACCTAGTGATAGTGTACCTAAATTGCAATTTGTTTTTCTGAGAAAACGAAAACGTGGCCTTTACAAGCTGCCACTGCAGCACAGAAGTCATGAAATTATTCAACAGCTGAGCGCCAGCTTCACGAGAAGCCCTGGGCTAGTGACAGTGACGTGTGTCTGGGGAAGAGGGAGTGAGTGCTTTGCATATTGGCTAAGTGAGACAATAATAAAACTTCTGATTAACAGCAGGAGGTGAGAGCACCGGGCCTACAGGAAACACATAAAATAATATTTAAAGACCATGGTGGGTATGATTAACTTTCTCCTTACTGACTCATGCTGTTGAAAGATCTGTATAAGAACTCAAAATCTCCCTTCTACATGAGAGAGAGTCATGAAAGGATGAAGAAGAAAATCCCGAGGAGACTTCTGACCCGAAGGACAAGAGGACACAATGAAATTTAGTGGCAGCATGATACCCTCCTCTATTAATGAAGTAATTCTGTAAAGTGATTATCTAACTTCACCAGAGTGACACTGAGATTTTCTTCTCTCCAGACTCATATACCTAAATGCCTTCTCAGTTTAGCACCTTCCATTCTGAGCACCCAAAGCTACAAAAGCAGCAGGTAGACTGTACTTTGGAAGTATAAGTCTGACAGCCCTCAATCAGGGCTACCCTGCACTAGGAATTAGTAAAGCAACCATACCCCTCAATGCTAGAGATATGGCAAGCCCTGAGCCAAAAATGTCCATGTGAATTAGGCCTGCTGTGATTCAGATAGAGGCGAGTTTGACAGTGCATCCTGTGGGCAAGTTTCACCTAGCTCACTGGCCTGCAGTTTGGGCTGTTGCATCCATATTTGGAAAACTAGACCCTAAAAACCCTCTCTAGAATTCATGAACCTTTTCTTCTATCATGGATAGATGCAGCTCCACTTGAGGCACAGATGTTTATGCATCTACTATTCTCCACCTCCATGCCAGTCTCCTTTGGCCTACAGTTTCCTGGTTGTGCCAAGACACCACTTCCAACTCATCTCTTGGACAGCCACTGAGCTCCTGTGGCCCTCCTGCTGTGTTCTAGGTCTTCTTGTCAATAAACCAAGATTCTAGTGAATACACAAATTTCAAAGTGGATTTTCTAAGTGCCTCCTAGATTACTAAGGGTAGAGAGGGGAGCAGTAAGGCTTGGGCATCTGTATCTTAATGAAATCCCTCCAGTTTGTTTGGATTCAACAGATCAACAGACAAAACCCTGGACTGGATCTTGTTGCAGCACTTCCAGTTTGCACTTCCTTTAAGAAGTTTCCCAGTGCTATCAGCCCTAATTGATCTTCCATTCCTTTTGAATTTATGTAATATAAAATCAAGGACTGTGTGCTTTTAAAAGACTCCCAGAAACCAATCTGTACAAATGGCTACCTGGAACAGGAATCCCCTTCCCAGGACCCCAATACATGCTTATCTAATACCTGCCTGATCACCTCTCCCCCCTCCTCTTATCACATAGAACCCACCACTCCACCAAGCAGCTGTTTCAAGCCCCATTACCTCCCTCAGCAACCCTAGTAGCCAGAAAAATCTCCTCTATCCCACTGATCCCAAATCTTCCCATGTTGCAGCCTGAACCCATGGGTGGGGGGATTGGTAACATTTAAAACATATGAAAGTTTTCTGTTTAAAAAGTTCTTTTCTTTGAAAGTGATGCTGTCTCTTTCAGAAAACAGGTTGTAGAAAATTCTTTCATTAAAGCAGTTTGTAGGTGTTCCCCTGGGTGCGTCTCTTCTATTAAGGCAATGATCTCAGAATCCTTGCTACAAAAGCCCAAACAAAATGCTAAATCCCTTCAAGCATCCCTGAACAGACAGATATATTGGTGGTCAGCTGCCGAGGGCAGCTTGGAAACTAAAATCAATCTGCTTTAGCCTCTGTGCTTTAGCAGCATTTTCTTAAATTGCTCTTCTCTGTTGCCTGTTGCTCTAAGGCACCTTCTGTTGAAAGAGAAATTTCTGCATGCAAACCCTAAGAAACCCCTACCTAGCACAGACCCCTAAAATCATAAATTCATTTCAAAGCAGGGAATCAAAAGGGGTGAAATTTGTGGATGGAAAGAATTCTCCTTTTTACCATGTAAAAGTCACTAGGCAGGACCTTGACTTAAGCTGGTATCAAATAATGATTCATTCATCAGGATTGAATTGAAAATTCCTGAAAGGGTTCCTGAAAGGGGAAAGGGATGTTGACTGTCATGTTTCATAGCTCTAGGGGACACCACTTACAATTCCAGAAATGTGGAGAAGGCTCCAAATAACAATCCCCCTGGAAGCAAATAAGACAGGTGTCACAGAAGAGGTCTAGGAAACATAATTGAAACCAGAATAGGAAAGAGAGTGGCTCTGGGTAATACAGTTAGGTAGCACTGAAGGTGTGGTTGTCTATATGGAGCTTCAACTTTACAGGCCTGGTCTGGCTGTCACCCCAGAGAAGAGAAAATGTTACCCAGTGCCAGGTACTGATGCATTGCTAGGGAAGATAGGGGTGTTGATAGGAAGTCAACATAGGAACTTGGGGACCCCAGGCCATAAGACTGACTCATAACAGGGTAGATAAGAGAGAAATGCAAGTCTGTGAGGCAAAATTTATAGATGAGGGACTCAGTTGTCCCAGCTGGAGGAGCTGGAAAAGGTCCAGGTATTGAGTTAGGAGCTTACCGGATTGATGCTGATTGCATTCCCCAAAATTCTGTTGTGCTCCATACAAACAAACTTAAAAAATTGGAATTTTTATTTTTTCCACAACAGTAAAAATTACCAGAACAAACTCCTGGAACTCGTGGATAGACAATATAACCAAACCAATTACCATATAAGAAATTGAGAAAATTGTCAAAGAGAAATTCTCCCCCCAAAGCACCAGGACCAAGTTATTACTTGGTTAAATTCTACCAGATTTTTAAAAAATATTTTTTAAATTTTAGAGACACTTTTAAATTTACAAAAAAAAATTGTGAAACATTTGTTTACAGAGAGTTCCCAAATACCACACACTAGGTTTCCCCTATTATTAACATCGTACATTAGTATGGTACATTTGTTAAATTAAAGAACCAATATTGACACATTATTAATAACTAATATATTTGATTGAAATTTTCTTAGTTTTTATCTAATGTTCTTTTTCTGTTCCATAATATTCCAGCTAGGATCCCACATTATATTTGGTTGTCATGTCTCCTTAGGCTACTTTTGGCTATGACACTTTCTCAGACTTTCATTGATTTTGATGGCCTTGACACTTTTGAGGAGTATAGGTCAGGTATTTTGTGGACTATCCATGAATTAGGATTTCTCTAAAGTTTTTCTCATGATTTTACTGAGGTTACATGATTCTGGGAGGAAGACGACAGAGATAAAGTTCCATTTATATCACATCGTATCAGGTATACATGCTATCATCATGACTTATCACTGTAGCTGTTAACCTTGATTACCTGGCTGAGCTAGTGTTTCTCAGGCTTCTCTACTGTAAAGTTACACTCTCCCTCCCACCTTTCCATATGGTATTCTTTAGAAGGAAATCACCATGTGCAGCCCAGACTTAATGAACAAGGAGTATCTCGAGAGTGAAGTATCTGTATAAATTATTTGGAATTCTTCTGTACAGAAGATTTGCCTTGTCTCCCTCATATTGTTATTTATTCAATCATTTACTTATATAAATTTGAACTCATAGAGATTTATTTTAAATTTTGGGTTATATTTCAATACTGTTTAATTTCGTTGCTAAAATTATTCCAGCTTTGGGATTGAATCAAACTAATAAGCTTATGTACAGTAAAGAAAGCAATCAACAGAGTAAAGAGACAACCTATGAAATGGGAGAGTATATTTGCAAACCATACATCTGATAAGGGATTGATATGCAAAATATGTAAGAAACTCAAACAACTTACTGGCAAGATAATAAACAGCCCAATTTAAAAATTCGCAAGGACCTGAATAGACATTTCTCAAAAGAAGACATGCAAATGGTCAACAGGTATATGAAAAAATACTCAATATCACTAATCATCAGGGAAATGCAAATCAAAACCACAATGAGGTATCACTTCACCTCAATTAGAATGGCTAATATGAAAAAAACAAAAAATAAGTACTGTCATGGATATGGAAAAATGGGAACTTTTGCACACAGTTGGTGGAAATGTAAATTACTATAGTCACTATGGAAAACAGTATGGAGATTCCTCCAAAAATTAAAAATGGAACTGCCACATGATCCAGCAATACCACTACTGTGTATATATCCAAAGAAATGAAATCAGTATATTGAATAGATATCTGCACTTCCACGTTCATTGCAGTATTATTTACGATAGCTAAGATATGGAATCAACAATCCAAGTGTCGATCAATGGATAAATGGATAAAGATAATGTGGTACATATATACAATGGAATATTATTCAGCCTTTAAAAAGAACAAATCTTGTCATATGAGACAACATAGATGAACCTGGAAGACATTATGTTAAATGAAATAAGCCAGGCAGAGAAAGACAAATACTGCTTGATATCACTTCTATGTAGAATCTAAAAAATTTAACTCATCAAGGCAGAGAGTAGAATGATTATTACCAAGAGCTGAGGGGGAGAGGGTGGGTTGGGAGATGTTAGTAAAGGAATACAAAATTTCACTCAGATAGGAGGAATAAATTCAAGAGATCTATTGTACAACATGGTGACTATAGTTAATAGCGATGTATTATAGTCTTTAAAGTTGCTGGGGCAGTAGATTTTGAGTGTTCTTGCCACAAAAATATAAGTATGTGAGGTAATAAATATGCTAACAGTTTGATGTGTCCATTCCACAATGTACACATATTTCAAAACAACATGTTGTATATGGCATATAGAGAGAATTTTTGTCAATTTAAACATTAATTAATTAATTTAAAAAAGAAACTTGCCCAGTAACAAAGATAAATTATGTAAGTACAGTGAAAAGTAGAAATTGATAAATCTGTAATACCTGTGAAGTTAAAAATTTATAGAGGTCCAAAGGAGAAGAAATATCCCTTCCAATGAAAATCCCTTGGGAACATTTCATTAACTGATTAACATTTTGTATTGCTTTTTGATTCAATAACAAAAGAAATTATTCCAACTTTTCCTATTGAGAGCTCTTTTAGTTGGCTCCTGTGTCCCCTTGACATACCCTCTTTACTGTAGGGACTTTTATTTTTTTAATAATTTTTTTATTTCAAAATATTAAAGGGATACCAATGTTTCAGATTACATGGATTATTTTTATAATGCTTGAGTCATGGCTATAGGTGTGCCCATCACCGAAATAGTGTTCATAGTACTCATTGGTTTATTTCCCTCCCCTCCTCCACCCCCCCTCCCCATTTCTTTCCACTGAGTTTTACTTCCCTCTGTGCACTCATGTGCTCATTGGCTAGTTCCAATTTAATAGTGAGTACATGTGGTGTTTGTTTTTCCATTCTTGATATCCTTCACTTAGGATAATGGTCTCCAGTTCTATACAGATTGCTGCAAAAGGTATTCATCTTTTTTGATAACTGAGTAGTACACTGTAGTGTACATATACCACATGTTATTAATTCACTCATGAATTGATGGGCACTTGAGTTGATTCCACATCTCTGAAATTGTAAATTGTGCTGCAATAAACATTTGAGTGTAGGTGTCTTTTTGGTAAAATGACTTCTTTTCTTCTGGGTAAATACCCAGTAGTACAGTTGCTGGATCGAATGGTAGGTCTACTTTTAGTTCTTTGAGGAATCTTCATACTGTTTCCCATAGAGATTGTACTAATTTGCGGTCCCACCAACAGTGTATAAGCGTTCCTTTCTCTCTGCATCCATGCCACCATCTATTGGTTTTAAATTTTTTAATAAAAGCCATTCTAACTAGGGTAAGGGGATATCTCATTGTGGTTTTAATTTGCATTTCCCTTATGATTAGTGAAGTTGAGAATTTTTTCATATGTTTCTTGACCATTTGTCTTTCTTCTTTTGAAAAGCTTCTGTTCATGTCTTTTACCCACTTTTTAATAGGGTTGTTTTGTTCTTGATGATTTGCTTGAGTTCTCTGTAAATTCTGGTTATTATCCCTTTATCAGATGTGTAGCTTGTGAATACTTTCTCTGATTCTGTAGGTTGTCTATTTGCTCTGTTGATTGTTTCCTTCGCTGTGCAGAAGTTTTTTAGTTTAATAGAATCTAATTTATTAATTTTTGTTCTAGCCATGATTCCTGCTGGGCTCTTTTTCATAAATTCTTTGCCTAGGCTGCTATCTAGACGAGTTTTTCATAATTTTCCTCTAGAATTCTTATGGTTTCATGTCTTAGATCTAAATCTTTTATCCATCTTGAACTAATTTTTGTGAGTGGTGAGAAGTAGGGGATCCTGTTTCACTCTTCTGCATGTGGCTATCAAATTTTCCCAGCACCATGTATTGAATAGGGCTTCTTTTCCCCAGTGTACGTTGTTGTCTACTTTGTCAAAGATCAGTTGGTCGTAGGTAGAGTGTTTTATACCTGGGTTCTCTGCTATTCATTGGTCTATGTCTCTATTTTTGTACCAATACCATGCTGTTTTGGTAACTACAGTCTTATAGTATAGTTTGAAGTCTGGTAAAGTGATGCCTCCAGATTTGTTCTTTTTGCTTAAGATTGCTTTGACTATTTGGGCTCTTTTCCAGTTCCAAACAAAGCACAGAATTATTTTTTTCTAGATCTGCGAAGTATGATTTTTAAAATCACTTTGCTATTTTCTGGCCCTATAAGATGCTTCAGTCTCATTTTATATGATTCCTGCCTCTGTCCTAGAATCAGTGATTTCTTCAAGGAGTCCTGATTCCTTATATTGGTAGATGCTAATAGAAACTAATATCTGGATGTTAGGTGTGCTTGCTGGAACTGGGTTGTCATTGCTTCTAGGCTCTCTCATATCAAAAAGGAATCAAACATACATGTGCATACTAATGTGTATATATAGATATATCTATAAATATTTCTACACATAACTATCTGTATCTATATTAAACCAAATATGAATTCATACTGGTCTTCAACTCTAATCTATTAGCACTTGGATCATTCTAGCCTTCTTCCCTTGTTTACCTGTAAACTCCCACTAGAATGGTGAGAAATATCTTCCATTATATCCACCATCCATTTATTTAATCGTTCAATCTCAGTATATAAGTATAGCAGTATCAGAATTGTTAAGTCATACTTCCATGGGACAAAACTTTATCAACTTGACTGCAGTGTTCATGTACATTTCCTTTTGCATTTTAGTCTTACAGACTCCACTAATTTCCAAAGTCACTTGTGTCAGCCTCCTTTGACCCCATTCCTTTCAGTGAAGTTGTTTCATATATTAATAATACAGTTAGATTTTCTTGTCATTATCTGCATTCTTTTCTGGGATCTCTTGACCTCCTAAATTACTATTTCATTTGCATATGTTAAGATTTATTCTTTGTGCTGTAAAGTTTTATGGGTTTTGAAGAATGCATAGTGTCATGTATTCACTATTACAGTATCATACAGAATAGTTTCATCACCCTTACAAATCCCCTATGTTTCACCTATTCAACTCTCCTCACCCCCTCTCCACTGTATTTAACATTATTATTGACGTTGAATTAATATGTACTTTGCTTGTAACGGTTTGCAGTTTGTTGCATTTGTTCATTTTTCTTTTCTTCTCCTCTTTTGATACCTTCCCTTGTTTTAATCCAGCATTTTCTGTGATTCCTTTGTATTCCCTCTTTTAGCATATCAATTACACATTTTTTAAAATTTTCTGGATTTTGGGGGAGGAAAAGATCAACCATATTTTTAAAATTTTTGGTTATTTTTTTAGCAAAATGTATATATAACATAAACTTTGCCATTTAAATTATTATTAGAGACAGGAGTCTCACTCTGTTACCCAGGATGGAGTGCAGAGGCATGATCATAGCTCATTGTAACCTCAAATTCCTGGGCTCAAGCAGTCCTCCTGCCTTGGGCTCCCAAAGTTCTGGGATTACAGAAGTAAGCCATCACACCTGGCCTTAAATTACTTTTACATGTACAATTCAGTGACATTAATTACATTCACAATGTTGTACAATCATTGTCATTTTGTTTTCAAAAATTTTCATCACCATAAACAGAAATTCTGTACCCATTAACCAATAACTTTCCATTTTCCTCACTCAAGCCCACGGTACCCTCTGATCTACTTTTTATCTTTATGAATTTGCCTATTCTAGTTATTTCATATAAACACAATCATACAATGTAACAATGGCCTATTATACTTAGCAGAATATTTTCAAGGTCCATCCATGTTGTAGCATGTATTAGAACTTCATTCCCTTTTATAGATGAATAATATTCCATTTATGTATATGCTACAATCTGTTTATCCATGTATCTGTTGATGGACATTTGGGTTGTTTTCACATTTTGGCTGCTGTGAATAATGCTGCTATGAATATAGGCATGCAAATATCTGTTTGAGTCCATGTTTTCAATTCATTCGGATGTGTAAATATGAGTGAAATTGCTGGGTCAATTAGTAATTTTATGTTTAATGTTTTGAGGAACAAACAGCTTTCCACAGCAGCTGCACCATTTTACATTCCCACCAGCAACATACAACAGTTCAAAGGCTCAAGTTTCTCCACATCCTTGCCAATGCTTTTTATTATATTTTCTATGTTTTGTAGAAGCCATCCTAATAGGAGTAAAGTGGTATCTTACTGTGGCTTTGATTTGCATTTTCTTAATTACTATTGATGCTGAACATGTTTTCATATGGCTGTTGGCCATTTGTATGTCTTTAGGAGAAATATCTATTCAAGTCCTTTGCCCGTTTTTGAATTGATTTATTTGTCTTTTTCTTGTTCAGTTTTAAAGTTCTGTATGTACTCTGGATACTAAACCCTTATCAAATATACAATATATTAATATTTCTCCCATTCTCTTTGTTGTCTTTTCAAACTCTTGATGTTGTCCTCTGCTGCATAAAAGTTCTTAATGAAGTCAATTTACATTTTTTAAATTTTGTTGCTTGTACTTTTGGTGTCATATCGAAGAAATCATTGGCAAATCCAAGGTCACGTAAATTTTCCCATTTCCTTCTAAAAGTTTTATAATTTTAGTTCTTAAATTTAAATATTTGATTCATTTTGAGTTAATGTTTTTATAAGATGTGAGGTAAGGGTCTAACCTCATCCTTTTGCAGGTGGATATTTTAGTTTTTTCAGCACTTTCATTGAAGACAATTGTTCTATCTAAAATCAATGATCTTGAACCCCTTGTTAAACATAAATTGTATGTAGACATAAGGGTTTATTTCTGAGCTCTCAATTCTCTTCCATTGATTCATATATCTATCCTTATGCAAATATCACACTTTTTGATTACTGTAACTTTGTAGTAAGTTTTGAAATCAGAAAGTGTGAATGTTTCAAGTTTATTCTTCCTTTTCAAGATTGTTTTGGCTATTTAGTCACTCCTGAAGTTTTGTATTAATTTTAGAATTGGCTTCTCCATTTCTGCAAAAACATAAAGGCCATTTGAATTTTGTTAGGGATAGTATTGAAACTGTATATTATTTAGGTAGTATTATCATCTTAACAATATGAACTATTCCAATTCTTGAACACAAGATGTCTTTCATTTGTTTATGTCTTCTTTAATTTCTTTTAGCAATATTTTATATTTTTCAGCATACAAATCTTGTGTTTCCTTGGTTAAATTTATTCCTAAGTATTTTATTCTTTTTGATGCTATTGGAAACTAAATTATTTTCTTAATTTCCTTTTTGGATCATTCAATATTAGTGCATGAAAATATGCTGAAATCACCCAATACATTGTCACTGTTATTACTTTAAACAAATATAGTTTAAGTCTATTAATAAGTGACTACTCCCAAGTTCTTTACATACTGGAGCTGAAACTGCAAGTCTCCAATTCTATCAGATTTTAAAGGAACAAAGTATTTTAATGTTATTTAATCTGTTCCAGAGCATAAAGAACTAAGTAAAGCTTCCAAATAGATACCAAAAAAATAATAAAAGATAATTATAATCAATTCTCAATTTTTAACACCAATGCAAAAATACCAAATTAAATGGTAGCAAATGGAAGCCATCAATCCATTAAAAGAAAAATACACCAAGAAAGTGAGTTTTATACCAGAAATTCAAAGAGGAATCAGTATTAAAACATCCTTTAATTATATCAATTAAAGTAATCATCCATTAATTAATACAATTAAACATGCAAATTTATCAAAGAAAAATCTTATAATCATTTCCATAAATAATGATATTCATTTTATAAAATTAAACAGTCATGACTGATTAATAAAAAGAGGCTATTACTAAAATGGCAAAATAAACTGAGAAAGAATATGAAAGAAAGAGAGAAAGTGAGAAAGGTAAAATACTAGTATCCTGCTTAATGGTAAGATATTAGAAGTGTTACCATTAAAGTCAGGAATAAGGCAAGATATCCACTATCATCTCTATTATTTAATATTATTTACTGATACTTTCTAGTACAAATAAAAAGGCGACATCAACATTGAAAAGGAGTAATTAAAGTTTCCATTTCTCACAGATGATATAATAGTTTATCTTAAAACAACAAAAAAATATAAATTATTGAAAATAGTAAAAAAATAAGTCCTTTTCCTTTTCCTTCTCTTGGAGGTGGTGGTGTGACAGATTTAGAAGGCGGCAAGGTTGAGGAGGCAATTAGGCTGAGGAAATGGCAATGGGGCCATAAGCTGAGAAGGTAACCAGAGTAGTCAGGAGATTGATGATATACAAGAGTATTGAACACATCAGTAAATATATTGAGAGTAATGGGAGCTAAGTTTCTCACTGACAGGGAAGTGATTTACAAATATGAAAAGGAAGAAGACTAAAAAGATCCCCAGGATGTTGAATTTAAATTGGAGGTATAGTTTGGGCATGCAAGGGTGGAGGGTGAGGGAGAGAGAGAGAGAAAGAGAGAGAGAGAGAGGTGGTGTAAATGTGTTGGGAACTCACACATGTACACACAAATATTTCCTATTTCTGTCTGCTGGAGGGCACTGAGAGCAAAGATCTTGGTTTCTAAACATCATCCCCTCTGGGCATAATGTCTAAACCTTGTTTTCAAATGAATTGGTTCATATAAAAGTAATTAGTGTGTGTGTGTGTGTGTGTGTGTGTGTGTGTGTGTGTGTGTAGGGAGAGAGAGAGAAAGAGAGAGAGAGAGAGTGCATGAGCTCAAATGTGCTAAAATATTAACTATTAGGGAATATGGGTAAAAAGGAGATGAGAGTTCTTTGTTCTTTCAACTTCTTAGTAAGGTTGCAATATTTTGAAATATATTATAAAAAACATAAAACCACCATACAACATTGTAATTTATACCTAAGGAGATTTGTTAAAATAAATGTACTATAAGAGAGAAAAAATAATTATAAATATTGTGAAATCATCTTTTCTATAGCAGAAAATGTGATTATCAAGTTTTCTGTATTAAGATTTATAATATCATTCAAAATTAATCCAAACTTATAGTTTATTTGTCTAAGAAAATACAGATTTAGTTCTTTAAAAAATAGCAGAAATCAGTAAGACAGATGACACAAAAATAAAAATTAGAAAATGTAAGTGTTCCTATATAAATACATTTTTAAATGACATGGAAGAGCACATTACCTTTATAATTATAACTGTAACAGCAAACACAAAAGAAATAGATTCTAGGAATAAAGATAACTAGAAATGTGCAGGAACCATATAAAAAAATAAAACATTGTATTGGGTCATAAAAGAAGATTTAAATAAACGGAATGATTTATTTTGTTCTTTAACTTCATCTATAGTATTAATGTGATCCTATTAAAACACATGGAATTTTTAATTAAGCTTATTTAAAAATATCTTCAGAAAATGGTTCAAGAATAACCTAGAATTATTATTAGCATAATAATGAAATAGAACTTAAATGCAACATTTTATGTATAACAAAGTAAAGGCAAAACAATTAAAAACTATGGCACTGGTTTATGAGATCAATGAAATAAAATAGAAAGCCAAAAAGAGACTCAAATAGTGTTGGAATTTGGTATATGAAAATGATGGAACTTCAAATCAGTAAGAAGAGGAAAAGATGGTTTAATCAATAAATGGTTCTGAGAGAAATGGACTTCATAATGGAAAACATAAAGTTGGCTCCCAATCTCACTCCATACATCAAAATGAATTTCAGGTGGAACAAAGATACAGGTTAAAAAATTAAAGCAAAGTATGAGAAGGAAACATGCAAAATCTTGTCTTTACTTCCAAAGTGGAGACTTTCCTGTACGGCACAAACCCAGAAGCCATAAAAGAGAATACAGATAAATTAATTATTTAAATAGTTATGGACTTCTGTTTCTGGAACAATAAAATAGATCCATTTTTTCCTATTTCTCTTGCTAAGTACAGATTAAAAACCCTGGAAATTGTATATAAAACAACCAGAAGAAGACTGAAAGGTGGAGAGAAAAAGGCAGATGGGCTAGGGACCTCAGGGCCCAAGAAATGGAATGGTGGTGGGTTGTTTGGGAATTCTTTTTGCTTCTTATCTCCAGCTTGAGTAATAGAGACACAGGAAATATAAAAACACTAAATGGGCACTGACAAAAAAGAAGCAATAAAAAAAGCCCTCTCTCTAGCCCAAACAGGAAACTTTTGGACAATAAACACTTTGTTCTGGCCATATACCACAGAAAATCTTTGGCCCATTCCCATTCCTTCTAGCAAAGGCCAAATGAAGAGCTAAGACTTACATCTTCCTCAGGCTATAACAAGGTACCCTGATGCTCCTGTTGGAGTGGTGTCAGAGAAGGACAGTGGAGAGTGGGGACCTTCACTTCCATTGGCAGTCATGAGATACCCTCTTATTCACAACAGTGGTGTTGGCCACATGGGGAGCAGTAATGAGGATCTCTTCTACACACCATCCTGTGTCAACAGAGGCTAAATGGAAACCTGAACTTCCATCTCAACCTAGTAGATGTCAGAGGAAGTCTGTTAAAAAGCATGATTTAAATAAAATCTAGAATATCATAACATAATAACCAAAATATCCAGGTTTCAACAAAAACTATATCAAGAACCAAAAAAATCTCAATTTGAATGAAAAAAGACAATCCACAAATGCCAACCTTATCATGACAGATAAATGAAAATTATCTTACAGGGACTTAGCGGCATCCCTTATAATAATGCTTCAATAGAAAATTACAAGTACACTTTAAACAAATAAAAAATTAGGAAGTCTCAGCAGAGAAATTGAAGATATAAAAAAGGATTAATGGAAATATTAGAACTTAATTATAAAATAATTGAGATTTTTAAAAATAACTGAATGGATAGGCTCAGCAGCAGAATGGACAGATGAAAGAATCAGTGAACTTGAAGATAGAACAGTAGAAACTACCCAATTTGAATAACAGAGAGAAAATGAAAGTAAAAAGTAAAAAGAGCCCTGGGCACTGTAAAAAAAGAACTAGCATTCAAATCATCAGAAACTCAGAAGACTGGAGAAAGAGTGAGACTAAAAAAGTTTGAAGTTTAAAGTAGAAATTTTGAATATATAATAGGTAAGAATTTTGCAAATTTGGCAAAAGACATAAACCAACAGATTCAAGAAGTTGAGCAAGTACTTAAACAAGTTAAACTCAAAGATATCCATGCCAATACACATCAAAATTAAACTTCAGAAAACTAAAATCAAATAAAAAAATCAAAAGCCACCAGAGAAAAATGACACCCTATTTATAGGAGAAAAGCAATTAGAATGATAGGGAATCCCTCATTAGAAATTATGGATGGCAGAAGGAAGTGGTACAATATTTCTCAAAAGAGAAATATTGCTGAAAGAAAAAAATTGTCAACTCAAAATTCTATATACAGAGAAAATATCCTTCAACAAAGAAGGGGAAATCAAGACCTCAAATTAAGAAAATCTAAGAGAATTTTTCACAAGCAGGTCTACTCTAAAGAATGGCTAAAGAAGTTCCCTAATCAGAATGGGAATGATAAATGCAGAAATCTTGGAATATCAGGAAGGAAGAAAGAACAGGAAAGAGAAAATACATGGGAAAATACAATTTAACACTCTAATGTAGTTGTAGAGAAAACATTTGAGATAATTATATAATAAATGGAGGAGGCTAAAGAGATGTAAAGAGAGGTAAATTTTCTAGACTTCACTTGAACAGGTAAAATATTGACAAAAGTAGACTTGCATAAGTTATATATAATGCAGTATCTAGTGCAACAAGTAAGGAAGCTATGAAAAGAGATACATATATTCAAAAACCCCAAAAGGCCTAGAAGCAATAAACATATTACAGATAAATCAAAATCAAATTAGAAAAAATGTTCAAATATCACAAAGGAAGTCAGAAAAAAGAAAATTGAGAAACAAAATACAGAGAGAATAAACAGGAAACAAACAATATAATGGCATAATATAAGCCCTAACATAGCAATAATTACATAGTAAATGGTATAAAAACACTGATTAAAAGATAAATATTTACACAGTGGATTTTTAAATTACCCAACTACATATGGTTTACAAGACACTCACTTCACTTGTAACAGTATGGGTAGGTTGAAAGTAAAAAGACAGAAAAATTTATACCATGAAAAGATTAATCAAAAGAAATCAAGAGGAGCGATATTAATATAGCCTCTAAGAAAGTTATCAAAATTACCAGTGACATAGAGGGACATTACACAGTGATAAAGGGGTCAATTCACAAGAAAAACACACCAATCTTACATGTATATACACCAAAGAACAGAGGTGCAAAATATGTGAAGCAAAAGCTGTAGAATAGAAAGGAGAAATAGACAAGTCCACAATTATAGCTGGAGATTTCAACATCTCTGTCAGTAATTGATAGAGCAAGCAAGCAAAAAGCAGCAAGGTTATAAACGACCTGAACAGTACTATCAACTATCAACTTTATCTAATTGAAATTTATGGAGTATTCCATCTAAGAACAACAGAATGCACATTCTTTTTAAACATCCATGGGACATTCACCAAGACAGACCATCTCCTGGATTAAAAAAGAAATATTAACAAATTTAAAAGAATTGAAAACATGCAGTATATGTTCTCTGATCACAAAGAATCAATATAGAAAAGAATAATAGCAAATTTTTAAAACAGATTGGAAAATAAACAACATCCTTCTAAAGAGTTCATCAGCCAAAGAGGATGCCTCAGGGAAATAAAGAAATGCATTGAAATAAATGAAATTAAAATACAACATATCAAAATTTGTGGATTCAGCTAACGTGGTGCTGAGCAGGAAATTTATAGCAGTAAATTTTTATTTTAGCAAAAAGGATAGTCTCTAGTCAACAATTTAAGCTCTCACCTCAAGAAACTAGAAAAAGGAGAGAAAAATGAGCCCAAAGCAAGCATAAGGATAGAAATAATGAAGAAAAGAACAGAAATCAATGAAATAGAAAACAGAAAACAATACAGAAAATCAACAAACAAAAAGTGGTTCTCTAACAATAACAATATTGTAAACTTTCAAGATTTCTTCACAGAAAAGGAAACTACCATAATCAACATCTAAAAAATAAAACCTACAAGCTATACATCTAATAAAGGGGTAATATTCAGAATCTACAAAGAACTCGAGCAAATCAGCAAGAAAAAACAAAAACAAACACATTAAAAAGTGGGCAAGAGACATGAACAGAAACTTTCAAAAGAAGATGGACAAATGGCCAAGGAATATATGAAAAAATGTTCAATGTCACTAATCGTCAGGGAAATGCAAATTAAAACCACAATGAGATATCACCTTACCCCTATTAGAATGGCTTTTATTAAAAAGACCCAAAACAATAGATGTTGGTGTGGATACAGAGAAAAAGGAAGGTATATACTGTTGGTGGGACTACAAATTAGTGTAACCTCTGTGGAAAACAGTATGGAAATTCCTCAAAGAACTAAACGTAGACCTACTATTTGATCCAGCAATCCCACTATTGGGTATCTACTCTAAGGAAAAGAAAACTTTTCATCAAAAAGACACATGCACTTGAATGTCTGTTGCAGCACAATTCACAATTGCAAAGATGTGGAATCAACACAAGTGCCCATCAATTCATGAGTGGATTAATAACATGTGGTATGTGTATACCATGGAGTACTACTCAGCTGTAAAAAGCATGAATTTATGTCTTGCAAAAATCTAAATGGAACTGGAGACCATTCTCCTAAGTGAAGTATCACAAGAATGCAAAGACAAACACCACATGCACTCGCTACTAAACTGTAACTAACCGGTGAGCACACGTGTGCACAGAGGAATGTAAAACTTAGTGGAAATCCAGCAGGAGGAAGGTGGGAGGCAGAGAGGAGCTAAAACCTACCTAATGGGTACAATGAACGCTATTTGGGTGATTGGCATACTTACAGCCATGACTCAAGCATTACAAAAGCAATACGTGTAACCAAAACATTTGTACCCTCTTAATACTCTGAAATAAAAAATGATAATAAAAAATAAAATGAAAATAAATAAAAAATAAAACTGGGGGAAAATATCTGCAATGCCTATTACAAGGACTAATTTCCTTAACACATGGAGATTACATAGCAGTCATTAAGAAAAATGGCCAACCATCTAATTAAAAAATGGATGAAAGAAATGAACAACAGTTCACAGAAAACTGAAAATGTCTTTAAATGCAACAGATGTTAAGATTAGGATATTTGATAATACATTATAGTGAGAAAAATGTGAGAAAAAGCACTCTCTCATATTGTTAAGAGAGGTGTAAACTTTTTGAAGTCACATTTTATTTGATCCAGCAACTCCAGTTTGATGAATTTTTCCTGCAGATATACTTACACATGTTTTCAAAGACTTACACACCAAGACATACATTGCATATTGTTGCAGCAGCAAAGATGGAAAACAACATAAATGTCCATCAATAGGGCGTGATTAAATTATTGTGCATTCATATTATGAGATACCATGCAGTTATCAAACAAGAATAAGACACATCTACCTTGTTTGATGTGGTGGACTGAAAACATGTTCACAAGTTCTTGCTTCTCTTATTACTCTAATGAAGAAATGGAGTATGTGCCACCATCCCTTGAACATAGGTGTGGCTTTGTAATTGCTTTAATGAATAGGATACAGCAGAAGTGATGCTGCATGACTTCTGAGGCTATATTAGAAAAGATCATGCAGCTTCTGCCAGTTTCTCTTGAGACAATTGCTCTGAGAACATTTAGCCACCATCCACGGAAGTCTGGCTTCCATGAAGCCACAATAAGCGGGCGGTGGGGGGGAGGGGAGAGAGAGAGAGAAAGAGATGCGGGAGGGGGAGAGAGAGAGAGAGAGACCCAAGAGAGGGAGACCTGAGAGAGAGAGACTGACCTGAGGCAGCACATGTCCTTATCTCCAAGTGCCAGACATGTAAGTAGGGAAGCCTATGAGATATAATATAAAACAATTCCATTCCAAGTCACCATCTGATTGCAACCAAAGAGAGATCTAAGTGAGAACTACCTACCTGAGCCCAGTCAACCCCTAGATTCATGATCAAATTAAATGATTGTGATTAAGTCACTCTTTCAAGGTTGTCTCTTATGCCTGAATAGGTAACTGGAATAGTTGATACAGAACAATCTCTAGTATATAAATCTAAGTGAAAAAAGTAAGGTGAAGAACAGTGTGTACGGAGAACTACTATTTATGTTTTTTCAAAGGCATGTTTCTATGTATTTATAACATGGAAGGATGAATAAGAAATGGGTAAGAATAGTTACCTATTCAAAGGAGAACTGGAGGACTGGAGGTTGTGGATGAGAGGGAGACTTTTCACTGTATACTGACTACTTATTATCATTTAAAATGTTTTATTATATGTATGTGGTATTTAAAAATAATTTAAAATTTTACCTTGTATCATTTATGAAGTGGAGATGCCATTTGTTTAGGGGTTGAACTTGCTTTTATGACGCAAATATTCCATTGTTTCCTTCTGGTTAGAAACGTCAGCCCCAGGGAATCTTTCTATAGATCCTAAAATGACATTATTTATAATTATAGTCACAATTAGATAGACTGATTTCTTTTTTTAAATAACAGCTTTGTTGAGATATAATTGACATATTTAGATCAAACTCAGCTATTTAAACTGTACAATTCAATGGTATTTAGCATATTAACAGAGTTGTACAACTATCAACACAATTAACTTTAAAACATTTCCATCACCACCCCCAAAATCCTTATGCCCATTAGCAGTCACTCCCATTTCTCTTCTCCCCCAGCACCTGGCAAACACTAATGTACTTTCCGTCTCATAGATTTTCCTGTTCTGAATATTTCATATGAGCAGAATCATACAATGTGTGGGTTTTTTGTGTCTGGTTTCTTTTACTTAGCAGAATGATTTCAAGGTTCAGCCATGTCGTAGCATGCACCAGTACTTCATTTTTTACTGCCAAATAATATTTCATTGTATGGATATGCCACATCTTGTTTATCTGTTCATCAACTGATGAACATTTGAGTCACTTCCACCTTCTGGCTATTATGAATAATGTTGCTATGAGCATTTGTATACAAGTTTGTGTGCATACACATGTTTTGAATTATCTTGGATGTACACCTAGGAGTAGTATCACTGATCCATATGGTAACTCTGTTGAACATTTTGAGGGACTGCCAGACTGTTTTCCAAAGTGGCTGAACCATTTTACATTCTTCCCAGCAACGTATGAGAGTTCCAGTTTCTCCACATCCTTTCTGACACTTGTTATTATATGTCCGATTACAACCATCCTAGTGAGTATAAAATGATATATCTCATGCATATTTATATATCCTGGATATTTATAAGACCTTTATCAGACATATAATTTGCAAGTTTTTTTCTCCCATTCTGTGGGTTGTCTTTTCATTTTCTGTTAATGTGGTAAATTACATAGATTGCTTTTTAAATAAATTTAATTATTTCTTTCATAATTGCATATATTAAAAGTTAGAAGCAAGAGTATGGGGTTAGGAGTGCAGGCTCTGAATTCAATACATCTGAATTTCCACTTTGGTTCAAAAATTGAGCAGACTTTTCTGCCCAAAAATTTTAAAGTAATTTTGTTTAGGTATTCATTCTTCTGGGATGTTTGTCCAACCACAACGTTAAGTGAAGTCTTAAATATTAAGCCAGTCATAGTGACTCAATCCACATCGCCATTGATTGAGAAGGCTGAGGATGTGGCAGGTATTTTCTTTTAACAAGTTTATTGAGATACAATTCACATGCCACAACATTCACTCATTTAAACTGTGCAATTCGTAGATTTTTAATATAGTCACAGGACTGGGCACCCAACACCACAATCTAATTTTAGAACATTTTCACCACCCCAAAGAGAAGTCCTTAAGTCCTGTACGCATAATCGGTCACTCCAATTCCCTCCCCAACCTAGCACTTGGCAACCACTAATCTACCTCCTCTCTTTATAGATTTACCTATTTTGGACATTTCATATAAGTAGAATCATACAGTATGTGATCTTTTCTATATGACTCCTTTCACTTGGTATGGTGTTTTCAAGGTTCATCCATGTTGCATCATGTGTCAGTACTTTATTACCTTTTATGATTGAATAATATTCCATTTTATGGATGTACCACAGTCTGTTTATCCATTCATCCATTGATGGACATTTGGGTTATTTCTACATTTTGGCTACTGTGAATGATGTTTCTATGAACATTCATGTACATGCTTTTGTGTTGACATATATTTCCATTTTTCTTGGCTATATACCCAGAGGGGAAATGCTGGGTCATATGGTAACTCCATGTTTAACCTTTTGCAGAGCAGTCTATTTTCCACAGTGGATACACCATTTTCCCTCCCCACAACTGGAAACTGAAGTATCCAGTTTCTCCACATCCTTGCCAATAAACTGATTCTTAATGGAAATGTCAGGGACCTAGACACCAAGGACATTTGTGAGAAAGAGAATCAGTGAGATGATCAGGACAGAGACAAGGAGACAGACAAAGAGGAAAGGAAGGCTCATGACTGTAGAGGACACTTTGTCTGGGAATGGTTTCTTGTTGTTTTTCTCAGAATATGCCTGGGGGCTTGAATGCAAGTCCAGGGCGCCCTTATCTGAAAACAGTAAGGGCTAGAGAGTTTAGAATGAAAACATCAGCTCACTGGAGATGAAACAACAAGGAACAGGGACGTGTTGAGTCGGGACAGAGTGGGAACAAAGAAATTGCGGTGGGACAGTTGTCAAACAGGCTGTGTTAAAAATAAACCGCTACAGCAAGAAATTTGCTGCAGTCTCGTACCGTCTATGTGTGTGTCTGTGTCTCTTTGTTTCTGTGTTCATTCCTCGTCCCTAGAAACGGGCCATGTCACATGACTTCATAGAAATCAAGACTTTAAGAAATTTAGGTATTAACCCTGTGTAGATTCAGAACTACTGCTCTTCCCACTGCATTATATTTCTCTATAAGAAACAAAAAATGGAAATGAAGGGAAGGTGAGGTTAGTGGAAGAGGATAAGAAATCACTTAATGAGATTGAAAATTACCAAAAACAATCCTTTCTCTGTAGAAGCAGAAATAACAAAGTTCCAACTCAGGGCACTGGACATTGAAAGTCATACCTGATCTTTGAAGAGGATGGCTCTTCCTTTACCCCAGATTGAAGCTATGCTCTCCCATCCGCCACTGCCTTGCTACTTATCACTTCCAATCAGGTACAAATGAGTAGTGACATCTCATCCAAAGATCCTGGGTCTCCCTGTGTAGGCTTCCCACACACATGGGATCCATTGTTTGGAAGATGGCTTGTTGGTATTCCTGGAGCCTGAGACGAGAACATCACAGGCTCAATGGATGTTATGAGGCATTACAAGTGGTGTTTGTGTCTTATGAGTAAGGAAGTGGAGATCATATCCTTCAGTTAAGAAAAATTCTAATTTCACTGTCCACTAGGTCTGTTTTGTAGAATGGTTTTCATAGAAGTTGCAAAGCCTCCCAAAGTTGTCTCCTGTTAGTGGCCATTATCCTTGTTATCTTCTGCTTGTTCCATTGTGTAAATGAAGACCTACTGCCCAGCATCACCCTTGGGTGTAAGTTTTACTAGTAATGGAAACTTTTTCATGAATACCTATTGCATATGTTGTCTTATTGAGTCCCTGAAATAATCCAAAGAGAAAGAAACTGTGATTACCTTCAGGTTATATATGAATTAACTGAGGCTATATTGCCTTTGCATTGATCAGAAGCTTAAGTTAAAGATAACTGGATATTAGACAAACAAAAGAACTCCAAGCTCTCAAGAAAATACCTACTGGAGGTGCGTGGGAGAGGGGGTGGGTAGGTATAGGGTTTTCAGTGTGGGCAATTATCAAGTACAAAGAAGACAGCCATCTATCCAGATGGTTTAGACTAATGATTCCCAACATGTTCCATGTTATGACACACTAATTTTGTCTAATTTTACTAATTCCCCAAAGCAATATGTGAGTTCTTAAAAGTAATTAAAGTAGAATTAAATATTATGTTAATTAAACATGGCTTTAAATGAATTTTAAATGATGTGAATTGATTTTACCCCTTGGGATAACTGCAAATTGCCTATCCTCATTTTGTGACAACCCAGAGTATTAGGAACTGAAACCTTCATCAGCCTGAAGGAGGGGACTGAGCCAGAATATCTAGCAGATCCTGAGTTTGTCTTATAGGGGTTCTGTCCCAGATGTCTTTTGGTAATCGTGGGAGGGAGTTCCAGTGTGATGGCAAAATTCATTCCTCAGTAGGTACATCTTCTGCTCCAGGACAAACACAAATTCTTCTGCTCCTGGCCTCCCACCTGACTGCTCTCACACTGTGCTATAGACTCAGGGTGTTCACTTGATTACTCCCCAACCCCCATCCTTGGTGTGGGCAATCCTTGGGCTGAGACAGGCTGGTTTCAGTGTTCTACACCAAGGTAATCTGCATGTTCCACTCCATAATATGAGGAAAAATGTCTGGTAAAATCTTTCAGAATTCCAGCCACTTCATTCACTTTTCTATCTGTTCAAATTAAAGTTTCCTTTAAAGCCTTTGTGTTGACATGAGATTTGATCACAGGAGGCAATTCTTCTTCCCAGCAACTTCATCTAACCTATGCTCCTATTTCTGCATTTAATAAAATGCAGTCACATTTCAAATTGTGTATTTCACATTGATAGAAACTATTGTTAGCTATATGTTCTTCCTATCAGTTTTTTCAAAATTCTTTGCTAACAATTAGTCATGAGGATTCATCCATACACTATTGTATTATGCAACCACTAAACTCAAGAGGAAGAATGCTTATTGATATGCATATTTTTCCAATATATTTTAAGTGAAAAGAGTAGGCAACAAAATAGTGTTACATTATTATTATATTATAAATACATTTACACACACACGTGTGTGTACATGCACACCTGCCCCCCCCATGCATCTATTTAAAAAGAAAGACTAAAAGGACATAGACGAAAGTGCTATCAGTGGCTATCTCTAAATGCTGAGATTGATCAATTTGTATGTTCCCCTTAATTCTCCATATTTTCCAATTTCTCAATAATGAGCATGTAATTCTTTTATAATCAGGAAAAAGCAATTTTAGATCATTCAATTAGTTATCAGGGTCAACCAGCATGTGTGGAAAAGGTGACAATTCTTACTGAAGGGAAATTAACACTTTTATTGTTGTTATGAATTGAGGTTACTTTTTGTTAAGTAGGAACACAGTTCTAAAATTAAAATGGAAGTAAATGGAAACTTACTGAGTTTGAAAGAGTTGTTTTACATATCATTTTTCAAGAAAAAACAAAGTAAAATCAATTTTTATTTGGCTTTTTCTTCAAATGCTTAAACGTGTTCTCCTCTGGGGCCTATATTTTATGTTCTCCAAGAGAAATGGCCATGTCTCCTATCTCCTTTATATTCTCCCATTCCTCTCCCCCACTCTCTTCGTTATACTGCTATACAGCCAAGAATAAGTTTGTTTACTCAAAAAATACTTGATGGACTTTCTTATTTCTATTAAATATTTTCATTCATCCTGCTCTAGCCATGTTCTCAGAATTATACAGGATGGTTCCTGCTTCTCCAGAAACCTGGTGTCTCTCCCTATTGCCCCTGCTTAGTGCCCTGGGTCCCAGATCTTCACCCTCAGATCTTCTCTTGTGCAGTGTGAGATAGCCCTCAGCGAGTTCCGAGCTCCAGGATCCTTACATGGGTGCCAGGTTTACCCCAGCCAGTCTCCCTGACTCACAGGGGTTTGGCCAGCAGGCCATTAAACATACAGGAGGCATCTGGGACATTCCTCCCCGAATAGGATGCCTTGGACTGGTTACCTCCAAGAAGCCCAATTGGCTGACAGAAGTGTTGGCTCTGGGAGACGAAAGGAGTCCCTAAAATGTCCCTGCCTTGGATAATCGTTGGGAACCACACAGCCAGCTGGACTGCACTGCTGAGCCTTTGGGGCTGTAGGATCTTTTCATTGCCCTCTAACCCCCTGCACTATCCCTCCCCTCAGTGTCTGCTCCTCTGCTCAGGGCCCCAGAGCCAGCCCGTGGACTATTTCAGCAGGGTCCTCCAGTCAGAGAGCCCAGGACCAGGTGCTGCTCTGCTCATCACCACTTTGAGCAGTGGCGGGGAGGGATACCCAACCCAGAGTAGCTGCAGTAGCCCACCCCCTGAGGGAAGCTGACTGCAGCCAACCCTGAGTGAGTGTTGGGGGTGGGGGAGATGTGCTGAGAGCTCCCTTGAAGACAAGGCTCGGCTTCTCCTGCAATTTTGACCAGCAGATGCAGAGAGAAGCCAGTATTTATTCTCTTGTAACACCTGAGGGGCAGAGTTGCTAACATATCTCATAGAGTCCCCCTCCCTATCTCTCACCATTGCCCACCACCCCTCATCCCCTCACTGAGAGGGGCCTGGCATCCTCCTAAAGGGCTAGCTTATGTTCCACTGCTTAAAAATCTTTTTCTGACTCCAAGTCCCCTAGATGGTCATGCCCCTAAGAACTGGCCCTGGGGCAGCCAGGACTGAGATGGAGACCCCAGAGATTCTCTTAGATGTTGTTTCCATTGTCTCAATAACCAGAAACCACTATTTATGAGACAACAAGGATATCCTCTTCTTAAAAGCCTGTTGGAAAAACAGCAGAACTCGATGTACAGTCCTGAGGCTGAATTTGGTAGTTTTGAGACCCAGCATGGAGAGATAAAACACTGACCTGGGCTCACTCAGTTTGTACAGATCTAGTGCCATTTCCCTTAAGCCTGAGAGGCCACTGGAGACCCAGTCTGGTTATATGCTATGTAATCTCAGTAAATACCACTTGGAACACAGGTCTGCAGTAGATCCAGAGTAAACAAAACTTGATACTGTGTTGGAGATCTGAAAAATGTAGAATCCTGAAAGCCAGAAATGATAACATAAAACAGTTATTGAGTATGTACCATGTCTGGGCTCTATTCTAACCAATGTGAATGCATCACCTCACAGCAACCCTAGCAGGTAGGTGATCTTATTATCTCTATTTTCTGATAAGAAAACTGAGGCATAGAAAGATTAAGTAACTTGTGTAAGGTCACCGAATTAGGAAGTGACAGAGGTGGATCTGAAAGTCTGACAGTCTGATTCCAGAAATTGTACTCTTAACCACTGCACTACACTGCCTGATAGAGATAAAAGAAGCTCCTTTCTGTAAGCAGGGCTGGTTTCATCGGCATGTGATTAGGGCAGTTGTACAGAGCCCTGAGCTCAGAAGGACCCTGCACTTGGTGTTTAATGTCACTGGCCTGAAATTTTTAATAATTTGAATATTTTTATAAGTGAAATCTGAAATCTATTAGGATGATTGAATATGCATTGGGAGCTTGGAGTCTCTGATAGCATGAAGTCCCACTTTCACCACATCCCCATCTCCCTGGGGCAGGTTCTTAGCTGCCAACTCCCTTGTTCCTTAGTACCCAGGACCCCATCCAGACTTCCACTCTGTCTCATTCTCAGGGGCCTCAGCATGGGCACAGGAGGATTGTGGTCTGACACACATACCCTGAAAAATCTCAGGGTTGCACATGGCAAAAGCTATCCTGGCCCCAGGCTATCAGTGCCATGGCGACTTTGGCAGGTGCCTCAGCAGGGACTATTGCCCACTCCAGTCTAGGTACCTAGTGCCTCCTGTGCAGAGGTTGTAAATACCCTTGGTGATCACCTGTCTCCTGTGGGTTGAGGCAGCCTGCCCATGGGGAGGGGACACATCTGTCCAGCAATGCATCTGTCCAGAAACTTGTGGGAGAAGGAACCCAGTAGCCAGTGGACCACACACATGGGCACCAAATCACAGGGCAGAGCCATTGGGTACCTATGAGCGTCTGCACTTGCCCCACAAGTATTCCTGTGCCTGAGAGGGTGTGTCATTAAATAACAAATGAAAAACATCATGACAGACTGAGAGCAGAAAGGAAAATGCTTTATATTTGAGTACTTTTAATAGCACATTTTCCTGTTTTATGAACAAGGAACTTCATACTTACATTTTGCATTGCATCTATAAATTATGTAGCTAGTCCTAGCTATAAGGACTCTCCACTACCAAGGCATTTTGGTATCCCCTGCGATCTACCACTTTCCATACAGAAATGATGAAAGCTGACGAGGTTATAGCTATCTTTAGGAGGGTGGGGGACACTTTTATTTGCCAAAGAGATGGATGCTAAGTCACTGTTTGCAGTTCAATCTGATGAGGACTGTTTCATCTTACCCTTCCAGCTATGTTAAGCATCACACAATGTGAATGGGTGGTAGTAGACAGCATTTGGGATTATGAACTGGGAAACCTGAATTCTAATTCTGCTTCAACCGCTGACTAGCTGAGTGATCTCCAGAAGATTGTGAAACAAGTAGGATCAATTAATCTAATGTTTTCAGATTGTCACTGAGTTTCTGGAGAGGTGGCTCAGGGAGAGGTGACTGCTAGGCTATAGGTGCCTCATACTTTCTTCAGCCAAACCTCTTCCACTTTTATGCTTTGTATATTTTCGTTCTCTATTGAAAATCACTTAAAGAAATCATTCCAGTGATTACAAAATTAAAATTCATCACTCTTTATTTTCGCTGTAGGCCCTTCCATCTCTGACTTCTGATTCTGAGAGTCTCTAATCTTGAATGATGCCACAAAGAAAATGGTCTTTTATTCCAGAAAGAAATCTGCTGTGTCCTTGGGCTAGTGACGAGAGAAGAGTAGAAACCCTGGTAAGATGAGGGATTGACCTTGGTGGTATAGAGCTGGAAGGTACGGACAATGAAGGAAGAGAGGTCCAGATTCTCTACTGTGGAATGACAATGTCAATGACAAGAACCATCTGAAAAACCAGAAGAATCAGCTAGAATTCTTACCCAGGAGGTTAAGATTTTCTACCTTTCCTCCATTATACAACAGGATATAACAATACCTAGTGGAGAAAAAGGACTTAATAAGCAAGAAGGTTAATTGTGAGTGAATTTTAATTCTGCTAATGTTTTCTGAGCCTTTCCCAAATAATGAGACCTTAGGTTAGACCTAGGGGGGAGATGAAAAATTAACCAAATATGGCTCCATTCCACCAAAGTGTTTCAGTCTAGGTAGACAAAACAAATTCAGAAAAATTCAAAGTATTTCATTAGAAGGCCAAGGGTCATAATGCTACAATAGACATGCAAAGTGCAATGGGAAAACAGGATATGAATACTCACTTCTCTCTGGAATGTCAGAAAAACTACCTAAAAAAAGAAGATGGGATTTAAGTTTGGATTTTTAAATGAATATGACTTGGACAGAGAGAGGGCATGGAGAGATTTATATGCCATATTTAGGAGTTTGAAATTAATCTTATAGGCAAAGAGAGACATGGAAAATTTTAAGCAGCTTGGCAGGTAGGAGAGGGCTAATGTGGTCAGATTTACATTTAAACCACTGTGGTTGCTGTGGGAACGTGATTTGATAGGATTCAGGGTGGATTTAGGAAGAAGGAATAAAAGACCATTTAGCTAATCCCAGCAAGAAAAGAGTGTGCCAGTGGCAATGGGGAAGAAACTAATTTAAAGGGCGTTTGGGTGGGAGAATTGACAGGATTGGTAATTGATTGAATGTATGGAGTAGAACGAGAGGAAGTGCAAAAGATTCACTCTTAGGTTTGGGGCTTAAAATACCACGAAGTGCCCTTCACTTATGTAGGGGACAGGGGAAGAGGAAGGGCAGGCTTAGAAGCATTCAGTTTTTGAAAGATTAAATTTGAAGTGCATGAGAAACTACCAAGTTAAGGTTTCAACTGGTAGTTGGATATAAGTATCTAGTGCTCTAAGGGAATTTGTTTTCACATGTCTCCCAAGTAAACCATATCACCTTCCTCACAACTAGGGTTTAGGAGCTCTCAGAAGATGGCTACTAAGGCAGCATGGTTTGTGGGAGTAGAGGCAGAAGAAAAACGATTCCTGCGGCCCAAACATTGTGCCTGAACTAGATGTAGGTAAATACCATTTTCTGTTCTTCCTTGCAGCCTGAGCCAATTTGATTATTTTTTTCTAAATAGTTGTTTGGTTTTGGTCACTTTATGTTCTGTAGGCATTAATTTTCTCTTCTGTAAAAGTAAGATATTAATGTTTTATATTGTTCAGATATGGGATATAGGATTGTATGGTTTTAAGGATAGCTTGTTGTTCAATATATTTAGACAAGACAGCAATATCCATGAATTTCATGCATCTTTACAAATTCTGAGGACCAGCTGTGAACTAATGAATTAATTGGGGTTATACTTAGACTTGCATTGAAGTATATTCAAGAATAGAAATGGACTTGGTTCAGGTTCATTCAGAATTTGCATACGGAAAAATCATAGCTGCAAATCAGGCCTGGAGTTCGCGCAAACCAATGATCCATTATTCTTTACAAAGGATCTTCCAACTTTAACTAGTGAACCCAATCTATTATTTGGCTGGGTTTTTGTGATTTACCCCTTCAAATCTCAATAACTGCACATGAGAATTCATGCATATGCTAACAATTTATAGCCTCACAGTGGCAGGGTGGCACAACATTTGAAAGCACACATTTAGGAGTCTCCTGAATCATGAGATATATGGATTGAAGTTAATTCAGTCTATGGGACACCAATAAATCCTTGATATAAGCACATGCATGGTACAGAAAAGTTATTTTCATTCCAATTGCCACCCATGTTCTCTTCTATAACTCATAGTCAAATTATATTGTTTTAGTCTTTTTGTTATCTTGGAATTATTTTAACTTGTGACTAGTATTATCATATAGGTTCACCACTTAGACTGACATATTTATACCCATATACTTATATATTTCCCTCTTAAATATTTCTTATCAGACAATTGTTTCAGAAAATATATATTATTTTGTCCATATAATTTCCCACTTCTATGTTGCTGTTTATCTAAACAACTACTTCTAAACAATTAGAGTAATTCCATTGTTCTTAACAAAGCTTCATTTTGCAGGCAAGGAAAACACTGTGAACAAAACTGTGAGCAAGTCTTCACAAAACATATTACATTCTTGAGACACACAATGGAAGATTAGGGACTGTGCCTCAATATTTTCCATAGAGGAACTTTCACTTCCTGGTTTCTCAAACTGTAGATGAGAGGATTTAACATGGGGATCACCATTGTATAAAACACAGAGACCATCTGATTCCCTGCCCGGGATCCACGTCGAGAGGGCTGCAAGTGTGTGTACATAGTTGTTCCATAGTACAGGCCAACAGCAGTCAAGTGGGAAGCACAGGTGGAGAAGGCTTTCTGTTTTCCAGCAGCTGAGGGAATTCCCAGGATAGTAATGAGGATAGACATGTAGGAGACAAGGATCACCACAATGGAGGTGAGCAAGGTGAATCCTCCACAGCCAACAACCAAGATCTGGGTGACCCAGGGATCTGTGCAAGCCAGTGCCAACAATGGGAGAATGTCACAGAAGAAATGAGAGAGGACACGTGATTGACAGAATGATAGCTGTGTGATGGAAGTTGTCACAGTTTCCATGTTAACTAACCCACCAAGGTAGCATCCTGCTACCAAGAAGAGACAACAGACTCTTGACATGGTAATGTGGTAGAGCAGTGGGTGACAGATAGCAGTATAGCGATCATAGGCCATGGAAGCCAAAACATTGCACTCAGCAGAGGCAAAGATTATGAACAGGCCCATTTGGGTCACACATTCAAGGAAAGAAACATCCTGCAGCTTAGATAAAAAATTTGCTGAAGTCTTTGGGATGGTGATGGAAGAGAAACAGACATCAAGGAAGGACAAATTAGAGAGGAAAAAATACATGGGGATCTGGAGATGATGTCTGACTCTGATCAGGACCACCAGGCCTAGGTTCCCCAACGCAGTGATGATATAAATAATAAGAAAGACTCCAAATAGCAGGACTTCAAGCTGAGGGTTATCTGTCATGCCAAGAAGGATGAAATCAGTCCCTATAGATGAATTCTCCATTGGCACAAGCTGAGAATTATTCTTGATTAGTTGAAAACTCTTTAGACATGCTTTAAGGAAGGAAATAAAAGAAAATTGAAAGATCTGGATAAAATGGTCCCATGCAAAACACATAAATCCATGGCACTCTCTAACCCTTCCCCTCATTTATGTTCTCACGCTAAACACCTTCCCAAATAGTATAAACATTTTCCAAGTATAACATTGAAGATGGAAAGGCTGAAGAAAAAGGGGAAGGAAAAAGGAGGTAAATAAAATTCAGAAAGTAAAAAGAATACAGATAGGGAAAAAATAAAGGCCTAGGATGCAAAAGGCGCTGGCTAATATTAGTCGAAGGCATGAATAAGTGAGGGAGAAAGAAAATGAGTGTCATCAAGAGATGGTCTTTACTGATTCAGGACTACAAACTCTTAGAAAAAAATTGTGTTGTAGAATTATATCTCACTCTCCCTTTTCCAAATCATGCCCAAGAAACTATTGAAAATGAGGTAAAAATAGGGTAAATATGTCAACTGATTTCATTTTCACATACAACCATCCCCCTTTAGTATTTGTGACATTATTTCTGAAACAACAGAAGTCGCCAATACTCACTATTCTGTTTAATCAGTAGAGGGTTATCTGAGACCATTGATCATCTCTTCATTGGTAGATTGTTGCAGAAATCAAAATGCCCCTAAATGATTATAAGAAACTGGGCTCAAGTTTGAAGGTATCATGTGGGTCCTGTGAAAGAGCAACCAAAGCATGATCAAATCCCTTAGCAATCATGTGGCTCCTGGATGGTCATCCTCTGATTGATTCCTTTAATCATACTTGGGGCAAAGGGAATGCAGTTGCAAAATTAACTGTAGGCCAGGTGTATGGGGTCAGGCCTGTAATCCCAGCATGTTGGAAGGCAGAGGCCAAGAGTTCTAGAGCAGCCTGGGCAACACAGTGAGATCCCATCTCTACAAAAAATAAAAAAAAATTATGTGTGCCTGTGTAGTCCCACTTGAGAGGCTTAGGTGGGAGGATCACTTAAGCCCAGAAATTTGAGGTTGCATTAAGCTATGATCATGCCACTGCACTCCAGCCTGGGTGACTGGCTTGCACAGTGGTTGCAGTCAAGTGGCACTGAGGCTAAGTACATGGGTTGTGTCCCTTTCTCCTATAGTCATAGTCTATCTCTGATGCTGGCTTGCTGCCTCACACAAATGCCAGCACCTTTCCCTGGGTGAAGCACGAGACAAGAGAAAGGATGAGTCCATATTCATTCATAGAATCTAAACTAACTCGGAGCCTATATGGCTCACTGGACAGCCATCAGTAAGTGATGTCTAGAAGGGATTTCTGTATTTGGCTAGAGGGTAGACAAGGGACTTCTGAGGGCTCTCAAACATTAATTAAAAAGAAAATCATGTCTGTTTCAATTCACCAGAAAACACAGGTTCTTCACTTGGTAGTAGTCAGAGTCTCTAATTCTGGAGTTATACGGACCTATTTAATCCTGGCTCAGGAGATCACTCGTTCTGTAACCTACGACTTAATCTATCTAATCTTTAGTTTACTAATCTGTAAAAGAGAGGCACTAGTAGGAACTGTGTCATGGGGCAATTGTAAAGATTAAATGAAATATTGCAAGTAAAGTACTTGCTACATATTAGGTGCTCACTCAATTCTACTTTCTCCATTGCTTCACGACCACCCCCATTTACTACCTTTTTCTCCCTCTCTATTTTTCCATTTACTACCTGTTTTCCCTCCCTCTCTATTTTACTGAATGGAAGCAGAGGTATGGCTTTTACATTATTATCATCTTAGACTGACAGAAGTGAACTTAGAAAGACTAACTGAAATAGAATCTCCATGCTGCTCTCCTTAACTATTCCTCACAAAATAGTCCACACACACACACACACAGAGAGCCTTTGGCTAGAGCAGATGAAAGAAATGTCTTTCACTTGCAGTAGTGATTCACTCCTTTTTGTTCTACACAAACTGTCAGGGTTAACTCCTGCCGCTGCCGCTGCCGCTGCCGCTGCATAACTCAGCAACCTACCCAGGGGAACATTCGGCAACTTGCACCTCCAAATGCAGAAATTGGAGGAGAAAATTCTGGGCTGAATGGAGGCAATAGAAAGAGACAAAGACAGGAGTTCTAGTCCTGGCACTCATTTGTATTGTCATTTGGCTACAGAAAAACCATTTAACCTCTTTGAGCTCCGTATTTCTTTATCTCAAAAAATGGGAAAAAAAAAAAAACAATACCAGCTATGCCTCTCTTTTAGGGTTGGCATGAGGATCAAATAAGATAATGAATGTAAAAGCGCTCCGTAAACTCTGAAGGGTGATACAATACACATGGAATGGATCCCTATTATTATTCCATCACGGAAGGTGGGAGAGGGAGGAGGAAGATGGCAATATGATCATTTTTTTGTTGCCTGCCTCAGCTCATGCTTACAGAGCTGCACACTTCACCCTCCCACACACCCCCTACACACACATCATCTGCTCTGCCTCTCCACTGGGAAAGTTTCAACCTGGTATAGGGTTTAAAGAAACAGCTCTAGGCTGTTCACGTATTTAGTATCGTAAGAAAGACAGGTTTTTAATGTTAGTTTCACATTCTTGTACTGTTTTTAAAATTTCCTGTTTTGGGATGACTCTATTCCTTGACGTTTGCATGCATTGTAGGTATTCAACAAATATTGTTTGAATGAGTAAGTGACTGTCTATTAGTTCTTGAAACATGGTGAAACCTTTTCTATTTAAAATAAGATTGAATTGCTTTTTGTTCCCAAAGGAAATAAACATACAAAATTAGAACTTTATGAAGGATATGATTTGATACTCCCATCCACACATGCTGCTGCATTAATTAGTGTCACAATAGCAGCCAGGTTTATTATTATTTTGGCCAAAGTGTCTTGAATATTTACTTGTTGGAAATAATCAGACACTTCTATTTGTTGAGGAAGTGACTTTTCATATTTTTTTAAAGTGCATTCATGTATTTGTCCCTAGAAGCATTTAAATTTACAGTACTGGTTCTTAAAAAAAAATGGTTACCCCTTTTTTCAGTTCTTTAGTTATGTAGTTCACCGTGAATCTTCCAAAATAGCCTAATATTTAGAACCTAAGTAAAGGTTCACTTATTTACCTTTTAAATAAAATGTCTTGAGTGTTTAATAAGTGCTAGGCTTCCAAAAGATCATCCATTCCAACCCACCCATTTCCAGGTGAAGAAATGGAAGTCCAGAGAGGTCAAGCAATTTGTCTAAGATCTCACAGTGGATTAGTGGCAGAGCTATTGTTGGAACCCAGATCTCCCAACCTAATTCAGTGACCTTTTCATAACACTATCTTCCTTTCTTCTTAACTTATTTTCTGAAGTTATTCTGGAGGAGACTTTCACCTTTAGTATATTTATTCTTCCAATAACAGATGAAAGGTCATTCTCTGTCACTATATTTGAGCTATATGATCTTGAGCAAATTGCTTGCTCTTTCTGGGTACTAGTTTCTTCATCAATAAAATGGGGCAGATAGGCTAGGTGGTCTCTGAGGCTCTTTCCAGCTATGAGCTCTAATTTCCCATGGCTCCGTGAGTCATACTGTACACAGATCACTGGTCATTCTCAATATCTGATGGAGAGAAGCTGGGAGAGCAAATTTCTGTGGTCCCATGAGTCTATGCTATGCAAACTACTCCACCCTTCTCCGTTCTTTCAGCCCTCACAAGTGTCAGAAATGTCATATTGGTTTTTGGTCTCAGTGCAACGCACTGAAGACCACTGAGGCAAGAGCATGGGAGGGATATTTTTTAAATTTCCTAACCACCTTAAGGTAGAAAGAACATGGTCAAATATCTGGTCAAAGCATCCAGATACACCCTAACAGTATAATTGGGCAAAATGCTCAAACTCTCTGTCATCAATTTCCTTATCTAAAATGAAAATAATATTGCCTAACTTAAATGACAGTTTTGAAGATTAAGTAAGAAAAAAATATGTAAAGCGTTTAATGAGTGTTGCTTTTGCAGCTCCGTAAAAGTTCATTTTTGTTGTATGATTCAGCTTATATAAAGTGTCCATAAATAGGCAAATACATAGAAACAGAAAATACATTAGTGGTTGCCAGGATCTTGAAGAGTGTTGCAGGAATGAATGGTATGAGATTTCTTTTCTGGGTGATGAGAATGTTCTAAAATTGATTGTGGTAATGGTTTCACGACTCTGAATGTACTAAAAACTATTGAACTGAACACTTTAGATGTGTGAATTATATGATATAAGAATTATATCTCAATAAAGCTGTTAACAAAAAGAAATCATGATGAATACTGGGGAAAAAAAGGTTCATTATAGATCGGTCATCCTTGGTTACTTCTAAATGCTTCTGCTGACTTACAGCAGAGAGTCCTGGTAAACACTGAATAAAATTATCAATTTTAAAGTACTCTGAAAATTTTAACAATGACAAAAGAAATGTATTAAAAGGAAATGATAAAATTATAATTGGAGAAATAAAGAAAGACATTGAATAAAATGGAGACTGCACTCGTGACTGGCAAGGCTAAAAATATAAGAAAGATGACAACTTTTTAAGTTAATGTATAGATTTGATGCAATATCAATTAAAAATTCTATGGGATATTTTACGGACAATGAGCAATTTAGAGTGAAATTCATCTGGAGGAATACGTAGACAAAAACGCCAAAATAAATTAAGTAATGACGATAGCCTCTCAGATTTTAAACTTTAATACAAAACTATACATATAAAAAGACTGTTTGACATTGGGTTAAAAACAAATATTTATCAAGGAAATAGCACATTTTGCAGAAAATGGGCCAAAGTCTTATAAAAACTTCTCTGGTAGGCTAGTATACACACTTTTCTAATGATTACATTAGAGCTCCAAGTAAAGGGAGCACTAACAAATAAATGCTGGGAAAACTGTATTAGTAAAAAGAAAAGTGAATTTGGATATGTACCTCACATCATATGCTTCAATAAATTCCAGATGGATCAAAAAGTTAAACATAAAATTCTAAGCTGTGAAACTAGAAAAAAAACAGTAATAGCATTATTTACCTAGCTAATGTGACCATTGAAAAAAATGAGGTGTTATCAAACCCAGAATGATGTGTTCAGAACAAGGACTATGTGTTCAAATATATGACTAAAAATCTTTTGCACATTGTGAAATGAAGATTAAAAAGGAAATAACAAAAAGGGAAAATATATGCAATGAGCAGAACTTTTAAAACACATTAGTCAAAACATATAAAGAAATAATAAAATATAAGATCAATGTGTAAAGCTCACTTGATACATTCTTTTGGTCAAAGACAGTGAATATCACACACAGTAGGGAACACACTGAGTATGTAACCACATGACAAAACACATGAGTTTAGCAAAACACAAATTAAAGCACAAAGTTTTCCTCAATTTGGTAGGTATATATATAATAAAGAGCACTGCTGGAAAACTGGTCCCCATGTAAATTTAGAGTAGGCCATTCTGCTATTAATGGTTTGTGGTGTCAGGCAAATGATGGGTCATAGCCTCTGCTGGTATTGTACATTACTGGAACGTGCTATGACAATGTGTAACTGCTCTTGGAATGTACCTCCAAAGATGTAATCCAAAATAAATGTCAGTTTAAAAAAATAAATTAAAAAAAACAAAATAAATGAAAATAAATTATGCAAAAATTTTCATTACATTGCTGTTTAAGTAATTCATCTACTGTATATTATATCTGTGAGTCACCATATTATATGCTTAGAGGATTCAATTATGTGTAAGACCCAGTTCTCTGCCCTCAAGGAACCTATAATATAATAGGGAAGGCAATTGAATCGCATATATAACAACTGCTTTCATGGAAATTAAGACAAAGAGCTATGGAGCAAAGAAAAAAAATTGCTTTCATTCCAGGGGATTGGAGCGGGGGGGGGGGGATGGGGAGAAGAAAGATTTCATGGAGGAGGTAGGTAGCATTAAACATGGGCCTTGAAAGGTGAGTAGAGTTTGATGAAGGATATGAGTAGTTAAAAGAGGAAAGGGCATTCCATGAAAAATTCCAAATACCCAATAACTGAGGGATGGCTAAACACACTTTTGGAAATAATTAACAGGCCAGATGGCTATGTAATCACTAGAAACAACCAAAAGAAATATGTTTGTGAAATAACCTCAAGCCACATAAAATGACTACTGTACCTTAAAAAGGTCAGACAGGCACTCAGAGTACTGGATGTCCACAATGTTTGATTCAGGAAGGCTGCTCAAGTACCACAATTTTAAAAAGTCAACAATGCTATATAAAGGTGAGTGCTAAGTCAAACTTACAAGCATTTACTCTGATCCTTCTCTGGGATTAAACTCTCAGGGTCAGGAGGGCTGTGAGCATTGGGTTCCTGCAGTGTCTTCAGAAAAGTAAGAGTGGTAAGTTGTTTGTAGTTACTGCAGGCAACTGGATTGTGTGCTTCCCTACTCTCATATCGCCTATGAACACAAGTCAGCTGCTTGAGGTGCTGCTCCTCCACCCCTGACTCCCCCGCCACTGCCTTCAGCCTCTCCCCCTCTCACATCATAGCCCACTAAATCCTTTTCTATTTCAACAAAGCAATCACCATGCCTAGTCTCCGAAATCCCTGAGTAATGGGACAGGACTTAGGAGGACTCAGAACATCTGTCTTGTTTTACTAAGTCTACTGACAGAGGGTGGGGGGGGGAGCACCCGGGATTGGGAACCTTGGTTTATGTAAGCTTGGAATTCATCAGCTCTGATTTCTGCCTGCTACATTCTTACCCAAATTTATTGTACGTTCCCTCTGAAGACATAAAACAGAAATGTGAAAAGCAATTTAGAGTTACTCAAAGAAAAACTTGTCTCTCTGCCTGAAGTTTTTCAAGCTATAGGCCCCAGGCAGACACGTCACAATAGATCAGTTTTTATTGCATAGCCAAAATCAGTGTCTCTCAGTGAAAAGGTCCACCCACTGTCTACTCCCCTTCCACTCTTTGTGAGATTTCAACAAAATGCACAAGGCTACTATACTCACAATTTCTTGTTATTTTTTTCCAAGGAGACTTTCAGCATTTCATCCATCTCCCCAAGTTGTTCCTTCTGGAAAGACCAAGGCACTCAGCTTCTTGCACTTCTCTCCATGTAAATGACCACTCAAGGGCCAACTGTGTGGTATTCAACCCAAACAACACACATCATATAAAAAAGAATCATTCTCCCCTGAGAGAATCTAAGGCTAATTGAAAAGCTACTATGTAAATAGGCTCTCTTGCCTTAATTATATCTTTTGTTTGTGCAAATGTTTTAAAAAAAACTCTTTCTTCCATCAATTTTTTTTCATCCAAATGCCACTCAACTCTATTACACTTTTATTGTACTAACACCCCTGTGAGATTAGTGAGCCAGTGATGGTGTATGCTTACACATCTGTACTGATGAAGATAAGGCCCTATCTTCAGGCTCTTAAATTAGAAGAAGCAATGGGCAGATTGTCTGAAGAGATGGGTCATGGCCTCAGCTATGACACTCACTACCTGTCCGACCTTTGGCTAATAACACTCCCTTTCCTAAGTTTCCTCATCTGTAAAACAAGAGATTGGAGAGATGATTTGCAGAGTTTTATTTTTTCTCTTCTAAGATTCAAAGAGTCAAAGTTCAGACATGTTTCAGAGGTAGTCTGCTATGCACAAAAGGTAATATTATAAAGTAGAAAATATATTGGCTTAGTAGCAAAAAAAAAAAAATGGGCCGAAATCTTGGATTTACCATTAACTAACAGTGTTACTTTGGCCAAGTTACTCCCTAAGCCTCACCTTTCCTCCTTAAAATGGAGATAATAATACCTTGTATGGTTATTGTGATGATTAAATAAGAAAACATAGGTAAAGCAAAGGGCACATGATAAACTCTCAATAAATGGTAGTTACTGTTAGCTCCTTTATAGGCCAATACACTGTAACTTTGTCTCCAGAACATACTTGTATGTTACTTATTTATAAAGTCTTTTTCTAGATCTCAAAATAAACACGAATCTTCTTTACTTCCTCAGAGAATAGATTAGAAAGACTATAATTATAATACTATATTAGCAATCTGATTTTACATATAAGGAAACTGAAGTTATATGACTAGTCTAAAGTCATACACTGAGTTAATGGCAGCTGTCCAGAACCCAGGCAGTAGATCCCCAAGGCAGTAGATTTTACCCAACTGATACTCTTTAGAGTAGGCCATTCTGCTATTAATGGTTTGTGGTGTCAGGCAAAAATCATAATAGTGCATAATAATAATGATTTTTATTTACTTTTTTGCTTAGTCTATCAAGAACCGCAAAATAGAATACTGGAAATCTGAGTAACTCAAGCTATATCACTTTTCTAAATTTTAAGGCAAAATAGCCAAATGAAAATATCTGGGCAGTTGAGGAAGCGGTAGGGCCAATCTCCTTCCAAGTTAGTCTGACCATTTGAGTGGAGGGTACCACTGTCTATCTAGTCAGAAAGTATGAGTCATCCTTAACGCTTTCATATCTCCTTCTTTCTCACATCCTCCCTTACCCAAACATAACCAAGTCCTTCTAACCCTTATCTTTGAAATCCTCTTGGTTTTGGTCAATTCTTTCTATCCCCTCCAACAGGACATAATCTTTTCTCACCTGGACTACTATAACAACCTGTTAACTAGTCTCTATTGGGTTGTTCTTACACTCCTAAAATCAATTTATTGTGTATAGCTAGTTGATCTTTTTAAATGAAAACCAGAATATGCATTGAAAATTGAAATTTTATGTACTATATTTATGTATCTTGTATTGGACACCTTTTTTATACTTGAGTTACCAATTATCTCATTTTTGTTTGACTAACTTGCTACATATCCATTTTTATTTTTTCCCACAAATACTATCAGATGTTATGACAAATATGATTTTTCCAAATAATAAAATATGTAAGATTAATTTATTCAACAAATATTTACTGAGTGTCTATTATGTCTTAGACACTAGGAATGCATAGTTAACAAGACAGACAGTGTCCTTATTTGCATAAGCATGCATACCAGTGGACAGAGACAGATAATAAGCAAACATATAAATATATACTATAATGGAAGTGCTATAATAAACATGTTAAACGCCATGGTGAAAAATAAATAAGGGTTTCTAGTTAAAGAGAGTACATCAGGCACTCACCTTTATCTATAAATGACATAAAAGAACTATTTTAGGGGCATAAACCCATAAGGACAAAAAAAACAGGGGAGAGTATGAGAAAACAACATTTTAGCAATAGGAATACAAAAGAGAAAATCTTAACTGATTAGCAGACCTAAGAAACCTGAATTCTAAATCAACATTGAGGAAATGAACAACACAATTTGCACTGACAAATTCCCCAAAGGTTCAGAAATTATCAGTATCAGGTACCTCTGTAAGCAAGGGTAAAAGTGGAGCTAGAAACAGAGGTATTGGTTGAAAGATGATTTATGAACCTATAGGCCTGCAAATCCCCTCCTTCATTCTGCACAGTTCGTAATTTCCCAACATAATTTCCTCTCACAGAACACTGGAGATTTATTCTCTGATAATTAAAATAGAAAGCGTTTGGACTGGGTGTCTCATATAGAACTGTGAGATTAAGTGAAAGTCTAGCTACATACTACATCTTGAGACCACCTCTCTTACTCTTCTCTCTTACCCTCCTCTCTTACTTGACTCCCAGAAACCTACAGCCAAGGCTTACATCCCCCACATGGAAAATTAGGAGATAGTTTTCTGAGAGAATCTGAGCAATCTTATAGAAAATTATCTAAAAATAATTAGAGGTTCACAAAAAGAAGAGATCCAGCCAAATCATTCTATAGTGAGGCTCACCATAACAAAAACTTTTAATCAGCCTTTTTGTGTCCTATTCAAATATAACCAAACATCAAAGGATGCCAAGATATGTGATTTTGAAAAATCCTATTGTGAAAGGAAGAGATCAAGACAAACAAACAAGAAAAAAAATTAGAAAAACAGTCTACATGGAGATGAGCACTTAAAAATCATTAAGATTATCAGAAATATAAAAGATATTTTGATCATTAAACAAGAACAGTATACTATTAAAAATTAATATTAAATAAAAGAGTTCTAGAATATGTTAAATGATACCAGAAATAAAAATTTCCATAAAAGTAGTGGAAAATTAAGTGGGGGGATTTTTAGAAAAATTAGACCAAAGAAACAAAGAGATAGAAAATAAGAATGAAAATATTTTTAAAATTATAGGACCAAACCAGGAAGTCCAACATAAGAATTTTAGATTTTCTTGAGAGAGAACAGAGCAAATGAAGGGGAAGAAATTATCGAAGAGACCATTTGAGGAAAATTACCAGAAACTGAAGAGATAGTTTCCATATTAAAAGGGGCAATTGAGTTCCTAGCAAAATTAATAAGAGTAGACCCACACTAAGGCACACCATATTGAAATTTAAGAACACTGGAGACCAAGAGAAGATTATATCTGGTTGATGGAAGTTGAGTAGAAAAGCAAAGGTGAGGAAGACCCAGAGATGATCATAGTTGTATGGCAATGTATACCACCACTATGTCCAACCTATCAAATTCTTCCTGCTCTGCTCTCAAAGGAGATCCAGTATCCAAAGACTTCTCTCTATCTCCACTATTCCATCTTAGTCCAATCCACTATAATCTTTCTCTTGGATCACTACAATAGCTTATAACTGGGTTTTCCGCCTTCACTTTGACGCCCTATAGCCCATCCTTCAGACGGCAGCCAGAAGCATAGATTGCAAAGTGTAAATCAGACTCTTTCTCTACTATTCTTAGTCCCCTCAATGGCTTTTCATTGCATACAAAATTAAATCCAAACTCTTCATGATAGCTTTCTGATTCCCCATACTATGGCCCAGGATTACCTTTGACCTCATCATCAGTCTCTCTCACTAGTTTTAGCCATGCAGATCTTTATGTTCTATGTATGTGTCCAGAGCATTTACAACTTAGGGCTTTTGCACCTGCAATTCTCTTCTTTAAGATCTTTGCACAGCTCTTTCTCATCACTTAGGTCTCAGCTCATTTGTCACTTTCTCAAAAAATAATTCTCTAATCAGCTTATCTGAAGTAGTCACTGACTGAGCAATTTTCTGTTCTATTTTATTCACAGCAGGTACTACCAGCTAAATTATGTTTTTAAATTCATTTGCCTATATATTTATTGTCTATCTATCTTCCTCCACTAGAATACAAGCACGATAAAGGCAAAAATGAATTTTCCTTTCTTATTCATCATTGTATCTTGGCATCTAGAATCATTTAGAACAGAGTCTTGCATGTTTTAGGTGTTCAGAAATTACTGGCTTAATTAATTTATTAATAGATTATCCACCAAGAGTACACAGTTCTTAAAGAACATAGTAACAGAACAGAGGTGCAGGATACACATGGTGATGTAGTGGCTGTATGTTAGGAAATTCAAAATATAGTCTACTGCTGAGAAGAAAAGGATAAACAAGCTCACCATAGTCACTTGCAAAAAGAAGCCAGTAGCTTGGAATTCTGCTGTAATGTCCTTCATCTTCTTTGTCTCCATGGCTGAACAATAGCAAACATGGAGAAAAGAAAAATTAATGAGGAAGCAATACACAAATGAAGTGAAATGGAATGTGTGTGTGCCAAAGGGGAGTGGTTGATACGGAGGAGGGTAATTATACTCAGTTTCTCACTATGTGGAATACATAACTTGGATTTCCCCTACAAAAGACACCCTGAAGAAACGGGCTCTCCTGGATCCCCAAGAACATAAACTTAGATTAGTGATAATGGATTTCCTTTCTTTACAGGTGACATGACAGACGGGCTCTGTTTAGGAGGTAGTAATTGTCTTTTTCTGTTTAGTTGGGTTGCCATAACAAAAATAACATAGACCGGGTGGCTTAAACAATAGAAATTTATTTTTCCACAGTTCTGGAGGCTGGAGATAAAAGATCAGGTTGCTAGCATGGCTGGATTCTGGTGAATCATGGGCTTGCTTTCTGGCTTTCACATGGTTGACTTCTCACTGTGTCCTCACTTGATGAGGGGAGAGGAAGGAGAGGAGAAGGCTCTCTCATGCCTCTTCTTTTAAGGGCACTAATCCCATCATGAGAGCCTCACCCTTATGACCTCATCTAAATCCAATTATTTCCCAAAGGCATCAATCTCCAAATACTATCACATGAGGAGTTAGGGCTTCAACAAATGAATTTTGGGAGAACACAATTCAGTCCACAGCAGTAATGAAACTGATATAGGAAACAGTCAGGACCATTAGGAGATACAGTTGACTGAATAGAGCCTATAATTACATTTTCTTCTAGATTTGTCTATCTGTGGAGCTCACTGAAGCACTCCTACATTTCCAGTTTTCCAACTCCCAGCATTCCCTTCTTCGTCCTACTACCTTTCCAAACCATCATGTGATAAATATAAATATTGTCATATTTTAAAGTCATCCAAAGGGATCAAGTTCCATAGCCACTAAAGGAATTTCTTTGTGTTTAATAGGCAAGAAATCTAATACTCATCATAGAGAAATAATGTGTTCAAAGGCATACTGAAAATAAGATTTGAAGCCAGACTTCGTACACATAGCTCTTGTCTTTTAATAGAAAGCTTTTCTCTCTGAAAATTTGGCTATTGTCCTAGTAAACCCAGGCCTCAGGTTGTTTCTGAGGAATTCAACAGAGATTTAAAGGCTGCTAAAATGCTGGGTCACTGTGACCCTCACTCTGTACTTCACTATTCATTTCTATCTTTCTGGACACTCTATCCAAGTAACTGAAAATCAGAAAGACTCCCTTCTCTATCAACCTCCAAACCTCATTAGGGAAGAAGTATACTGTGTACTTGTTCCCTTGGCACTTCAGGTGGCAAAATGTTATCCTTTCGTAGGCCAATTAAAAGATTGCAAACACCTGTTCCCCTGCCAGCTATCTTTAAGGACAGCGTGCTCCCTACAGCCCACATAACAGTAAATATTACTTAACATAGACCAATAAGTCCATGTCACAATTGAAAATATCAAGATTACTACTGAGGTTGAAACATTGACTAGAGAAGAGCCTCAATGATCTGATTATAAAACAGTTATAAACTCAAGTCCTCCAGAAAGCCTTTTATGATAAAAAAAAAACCCACCCAAATCAGACTACTCAATTGCTCTAGTTTGCATTCTATTATTTGTACTTTTTTAGTTGCTTTGAAGTCACTATTTTGGGATGCAAAGTTGTCAATGTGCAAACATGTAATCTCCCCAACTAACTTGCATGTTCCATATAGCTGCTTCTGAGTATGGTCTTGACTACCTGTACTTTGTTCTAAATTTCACCTTCCTTCATCTCCTTTTCACTGACACAATAATCAGAAGTTGTGAGGAAGCATAACAGCTACTGATTGACAAAATATGGCATCAAATATGGCATACCGAATAGTAAAATGTGATGATTCTCTGCAACATTGGGAGCTAAGTGGCTTAACTTTGATGCCTGAATCTCCCTTCTGAACACCCTTCAATTGTTTCCCTATGTCCTGGTGTCTCCATTATGTAGCTGCTAACAAAACCTTGATAAAGATGATCATTATCAAGGAGAGACCTGAGAATGAAAGAAAATATGATTCTTCTAGGGACACCTATATGTATAAATTCTTCTCTAGGGGATGGTAAGGAATAAACCCAATGTCTGGGATTGGATGAAGCAAGGATGCTGTAGGTAATCTGGCCTTTGCTCTCCCACTCCTCCCAGTGTTGCCCTTGATTGCTGTTAAAGATTTTTGTGGGAGAGAAAGAGAAAGAGGTAAGAAGGGGCATCACTGGATCCCTTGCCCACCTCTGTCAACTGGGTGAGAGTTGGAGGAGAGAGCCTATGGGCTGATACATTCATTTCATTTCCTCTTCTCTAATCCTGCAGAAGAGCCTCCTTCCCCCATTAATGAAGCAATGAATAAATAGATAGCTTGGTGGCCAACCTCAGAGAGTTTGCCAATGAAGGTATAAACAGAGAATGCCTCCAATTTAGTTGACAAGCTGATAACTGTTTCTAGTGATTTTCATGAACTTTTATTGAACAGATTATTTAAAGCTGTTTTAGCCTTTCTCTCCAAGTTTCCTGTTTCCTCATCATAAACAGGAGTCTATCTCCACCACCACCTCCAAGTGACCCCTCTTAGCTAACACACTTTTCTATAATAAGCCCCTTACCCACACACAAAAAATAGGCAAACCAATTAGGCAGAATGTAATTTTATTGTTATGAACTCTTTCTCTAAGCTAGAAAGTGGGAAAATTCATGAATTATACATCAAAGCACATAGGCAAAATCCACTGTGTTAGTTGAAAAGAAATTGTACTATTTCTACTACCCATTGTCTTAGCTATATACAATCATGTTTCCACCATGACATGCAAAATGTACCCAATTATAAAATCACAGGATTGTCAAATGTCAGGGTGGGAGGAGAGTGCAGAGATAATTTAGTCTTACCCCCTGATTTTACAGAGGATTAAACTAACACCTAGATAGAGGACTTTACAAAGGTCACTCAGATAGTTGAGAATAGAAATGCGTCTAAAACCAGAGGCATGTTTATGATACGATGTCAAAACAAGTAAACATGCATATGACCAAGAAGTTAAGAACTTTTAGATGAGGAAACACCAATTTTTTCAAAGCAAAAATGATCCCATTCATCATGTCTGAATATCCCTGCTCTTTTCTGCACTGCTTTGCTGCTTATTGTCAATTCCCAAGACACTTCTCTTCCCCTGCCTCTGAACAGCCCCCACAAATGAGCAATTCCTAAATGCATTTGCTATGACGTATGCAAAGACAGCCATTCACAGAAAAGGTCAGTGTCAAGTGTCCTCTGTTTCCAAATATGCCTCTTTAAAAATATCAGGCATTACAATACTGAATACCAATTGCCTAAAGACTTACAAATCTCCTCTAAGAAAGTCCAAGGCTGCTGAAGAAATGGCAAATCCAATGAAAGTTGTAATGTGATTTACCAAACTGGAAAAGGAACACAAAAGAGGCATAAAGATACACCATTTTTCTACTGGCCTGGGGAATTGTGCTGACAGATTTGCAAGAGTCAGACATGACTCCTCATTCTTCTGTCTTTATACTCAGCCATTTCTCTAGTGCTTTAGAAAGTCAGGCAGGTCTCAGACATGCTTTCTGGTCACTTCAAAATGGGAGCCAGGTCTCTAGGGAGCCTCAGAACAGAGAAGTGGAGCAACAAAGGGGAAAAAAGCAATTATTTACAGCCATTTTGCTTTGTATTTCTGATGATAGTCCTTTACCAGTATGTGTCAGTCTGCTCTGAAATCTGAATTTTCTACAACCAAAAACATGCTTGCTGTTTTCCTTAGATGCTGCCAGACATCATTAATCATATGGTATACACAAAACCTTTCATATCATAAACACACCTTGCTAGTCTGACCTTCCCCCACTCTCTTCTGTGGTATAGCCATACTCTATGTTCTTGCACACATCTTGTACTTTGAGGCCTCAAACTTTCTGACACTGTATCTTTACAAATGCTGTTTTGAATTCCAGAATGCCCCCATCTCTCTTTCCATTTCTAAAGACTCAGTTCAAAAGTCACTTTCTCCTTAAAGTCTTCCATTATCTACTGCCACCCCAGATTAATTATTCGATGTCTAATTTATATTCTTCTATTAATTAAATCATTCACAAATTATTGAGTACCAACTATTTTCCAGGCATTGTAGTGCTAAGCATTCGGAATACAGTAGAAGAAAGACATGGTATCTGTCCTCATAGAATTTATAGGGTAATAGGAAAGATAAGTATTATAGTTGCAATAAATATTTCTCATAGGAGATGTACAGGTGACTATGCGATGTCATTGTGAGGGATCTAGTCTAGTCTTGAGAGTCAGAGAAGATATACTTGAAGAAGGAGCATTTAAATTGAGACCTGATCAGAACAAGAGTTAGCCAGATGAGGAGGTTATTGCATTCCAGACAGAAAATATTGGCATAGGAAAAAGCAATGAGGCAGGAAGGAACTTGGGGCTTTCAAGGAAACTAGAAAAAGGGAACAGTAGCACAGCAGAAGAATTCAGAAAAAGGCTAGGCATTATAGGCTACATTAATAATTATGGACCATAGACAAAGAGGATCAGGAAGTGACTGAAAATATTAGCATGGGGACTATTTGGAAGGAACCAAAGTATATGCAGAGGCATAATGATGGCTTGGAATTGGGTGATAGAGAGAAGTGGATACATTTGAGAAACATTAAAATGGAAAATCCAGAGGACTTAAATATTTGCACCTTAAAAAAGAGACATGAGAGGTGTCCAATGACAAAAATTGATAGTGCTATAATTTACTGAGATAAGGAAAAATGGAGAAGAATAAAGATTGGTTTCAGGGACTGGGGTGGGTAGATTTTGAGTTTGGTTTTGAAAATATTGAATTTTATCTGCTTATGAGATATACAATTGGGGATAACAAATAGTAAGTTAGGTATATGGTTTTGGAGATCAGAAAGACCTAAATCAGAGATAAGAAACTGAGAATCATAAGCATAAAATGGTATTTTTTTGGCTTTTTTAAACTTTAGAATATTATTGGGGTACAAATGTTTAGGTTACATATATTGACTTTGCCCTGCCCAAGTCAGAGTTACAAGTATGCCCATCCCCCAGACAGTGCACACTGCACCCATTAGGTGTGAATATACCCATTCCCTTCTCTCCCCTCCCACCTGCCCGACATCAGATGTATGTTACTACCATATGTGCACATAAGTGTGGAACGATTAGTACTAATTTGATGGTGAGTACATGTGGTGCTAGTTTTTCCATTCTTGTGATACTTCACTTAATAGAATGGGCTCCAGCTCTATCCAGGATAATAGAAGAGGTGCTAGGAAAATATTAAGAAAATCAAAAGAAGAGAAAATGCACTTATAGTAGTGTACTGTATTTGTCAATACTGTAAGTTTATGTCTTCTTTACAAGATGAATCATCTATCTGAAATGGCAGGCAGCTGCAGCTGCAGACCTCAATCAAACAATTCAACTTTTTTTCCTAATGTCATGACTTTGCTTGTTAGGAGCACCTCCAGCATCACTAGTGGCACTTCATATAGATCACGTGATGTTATTCAGCGTTTATGGTATTGCACTAAACGTGATGAAAAACTACACAAGTACTGTAAGAGATCACTTTTTACTGCTAAATGGAATTTACTGGAGAGATAAACCACTCACACAGAGATGAGTAGCCTAACATGGTGTTTTAAGTGGATACTCACAACACTTGAATTCACTGCAATAGCAACAGGAGGTGGCTATGAAATTATTCCAGTAGTACAGTATATACTATAGTTAATTTTGTGCAGTTATGATTTAATGGTGGATCCTTACATTTGTTTACATTTCTCTAGACTGCAAATGGTACCATGTACAAATGGTGCCACATACGGTCTGTGAGTGTGTACGTGAGTTTTGATAAATTTTAACTTTTTATAATTTCTGTATATTTTCTGGTAGTAAATAATAAAATAGACTATTGTCTACATATTTCATGCATTTATGACATACCTTTTTCTTTTTTTATTTTTTAGGCTATATGATTCATCTGTGCTTTTTTAAATTATCACAAATCTCCAAAAAATTTTCTAACATTTATTGAAAAAAATTCACATGAGTGCACCCAGGCAGTTCAAAGCTGTGTTGTTCAAGGGTTAACTGTCTAAGGTTAAGCATATGGGCTTGGATGAGCACTTCAAAGTACAGTGTGTTAAAAGAAAAAAGAATAGGGACAGCGAAAGAACCCTGGGAACACCAGAGTTTCAGGGATTAGTGCAAGAAAAGATTTCTTAGGGAAAGGAGAGGATCAAAACAAAGTGATTTCTCAGAAAGAAAGAAAAGAGAAAGTTTACCATGGGGAAGGAGCATGATTGTAGTGGGCTGTAAGGTGAATGGGAAGACTTGTTTCTAGTAATGTGACAGGCTAGATATTTCGCAGGATCCTTCCACTAAAAATACAACTAATGCTGCAAAAATCACAACAAACATAGTTTTTAAATTATCTTTTTACTTTTGAATAGTTTCGGATTTACATAAAAGTTATGAAGATAGTACAGAGAGTTCTTGTAC